>JARYHS010013630.1:71138571-71191571 GCA_031002005.1 Vandiemenella viatica | reverse complement strand
TTCCAATAACTTTCCTCTTCTTTTGCTTCTTGATAGACGCCCAGAATTGCTTAATGAAGTTAGCATAACATGCTCCCACGGTAGTTTTACCATTTTCAGGATATCTACCAGCATTAAACCTTGAGAAACCAAAAATTCAGATATTTTCACTGTAATAGAAGCATTTAACTGATCGAACAGTACATTTTTTATCAACTTGCCTCTTTTTTTCCTTCTTGATAGAAACCCCCAGTTTCTTCATGGCTTTAGCATACTTGGTTTTATCATGGCTTCTCCATTTTCAGGATATCTAGACGCACTATTCCCTAAGACAACCCCCACCCCACCCCCAATAAAAAATAAAAATAAAAAACACATTCCACCACTTTGCTTGCAGAAAAAACAAACTTAAACTTCTTTGGTGGGAGAGATTTGGAGAGTCTCCATTGCGCTGACTTATTTTGAATTCGGAGTTAGGTTATGGCCTAGGTCTCATCCACAGTCACAAATGACTCAAAAATCTTCTGGAAAGTCTTAAAAGAGGCCTATATTTCAGAAAAGACTGGATCCACTATACCTTTTGATTCACAGCCAAAAGTTTGTCGACACAACCGGTGAAAATCACTCTCTTGTCCAACGACTCTATTAGAATGCAATCTACTGTTGTTTCTTAAATATTAATCCACCAACTGATGTACTGTACATCGTGCATAATTTACTGAGACAGGGTGGCGATCACAATCAGTTCTGTACTTCCCCAATTAAATTTAGATACGCATTTTTTTCTTTGATGTAGCAGGGGCACTATCCGCTTGTCACCACACTCATGAAAGTCGTCAGTGAGATCTACTTAATCACAGGATTTTTTTTTTCTGTTTGAAATTAAACGTATACCTCCGTAGCCTCCACCACCTGCAACAAAATAAAAGATTGGTTATAATTTTAACAATAAATTTACAAAGATTTTAAAACATGTAATGCTGTACGATTTTATATTCCTTGTGAGGCTATGAACATGTAAGAAACCCCTGGCAAGACGGATCATTACCGACTTATTGTCAGTAATTAGTAGTTTTCAACGTGTTATAATTAGCGGAAAGTATTATTAACAGCTCCAGCTCTCCTGTGCAGTTATGCGACTTAGCCTACAATTTGAATTTGGATTATTTAATTTCGATAGAACACATTACCCGTTGGGAATTTCCCGACACACCTTCTTTAATTATTTTTTTAAAATTTAAACTATTTGAGTGCATTTATCTTTTCCCTTTACGAATTTTAATTTGATAGTCTTCCAGGGCTTTTTTAAAATTGCTCCACATTTTCTTTGGTAATTTTCTGCAATCCCTTACTTACAAAAGAAAATGTTTCTAACTTCTTTATGGCTGAAATCAAGTGGACATTTGTGGTCATGGTTATCTATACTCTTCCAATTACTGCTCAATATTTTTTTACCAATATTCATCCAATCCTCATCACCAATATACGATTGCTCCGTAAAATGTTTACTGTTCGCTTGAGATGCTATCTAATTGTAAACTCTTTATAAACGATTTATTTGCATAAAAGTTTAAAAAATCTAAAAAGCAAAAATTTCGCAATATACGAATGTAGTGAAATGGTAACTAACTACCTACAACATGATCATGTAAAATACAACAAACAAAAATCACGGCACCATTTCTTCCCTTTCCCCAATAATCACCAGAAACTAAGTTTGTGTGTCGTGACAGTTTTATTTTTATTTGGCAGTTCTCCTACACGAATCGGTGACTGCTAAGTATATGTGCAGCAGTTTAAGTTCTTATTAGATGAAGAAGTAACGAAGATAGCTGCACACTCTGTCAGACCAAATAATACCTACACTAAATAAAAAATGTACTTCAGTGTGAACTAATTTATTCCATTTAACAAAACAAAGTGTTTTTACAGTGTACAATGCTAACCTGCAACTATTCTGTTTTCACTTGTTGCCACAATCGTAATTGGCGTCTTTAATTTTGTTGCAGTGCTACAGGTATTACCGTATTTTCACTGTGCCTTCAAGAATAATCTCACAAGATAACAGGTTACAGTTCAACCGCTGTCTACAGCCTGTACTCAGTTCGTTTCTCTCACACATGGCGCGAAAATTCAGTTATCTTACGCCATTTTTGTTCATAATTCAGTAGTAACTCACTTCTCGTATTCCGAGAGGCCAACCAACCTTAGTTCTAACCACAGTGCATACCACACCAACGATTACAATTACAGCAGGTTGGGAATCTGATAATGAGCTTATACAACTCCATTAATGTCTTAATATTCGAATTGCAAACATATCAAAGACCCAGGAATACACCTCACAGAGTGTTGGAATATGGTTGGCGTAGTGAGCTTATGACATTCCTGCCTACTTAAGTTGGATTAAACCAGTCTAGATTCATTTTTCAGTATTTCAATATGCTTGCGTAATATCACCACCCTTATTTGAAGTTACTTTGTACTTTTTTGATGACTCATTTAAAGCACAATACTTTTACAGTATATGTATTTAGTAATTGTCTTTGAATTGAACTGGATTAAATTAAATTGCAATTTCCCTAGTCATGTAATTACCATTTGCTTGGTTTTTAATATAATCTTATATATGTTAAATTTCTTCCCCATCTACTTCTGCGATTTATGAATTTTAAATTCGTTCAGCGTTTTTGGTAAATTATTCAACACTTCCTTTGGGAAATTATTTCAATCCCTGACACCACTACCCACAAAATAAAATTTCCCACTCCATTATGTATGAAATAGAGTGCCACCTTGTGCCTAAGGTCATCTTTTCCTTCCATATACTACTCCTATTTCTTTAGCAATACCCTTTCAAGTCCCATCACCACATACACTCCTAGCACTCTTTACCGTCCTTCCGTCTTCTAATCACTCCCAATCCAGATCCTTTATCATATCAGTTACTGAGTGGGTCCTGCGGTAATTTCCACAAACAACTCTGGCTGCTTTCTTTTGTACACCCCCCATCTGATGTATTTGAAACTCAAAATGTGGGTACCCAAATTACACCACCATTTAAAAGTATTTCAATTAACGTTTAGCCCTAACAGATTGTTTGTAAGATGATTACAATGTTTAGTTGTAGTGGATGAGCACTTCATGCATGGTATTGCAATACCACAGCATGGCGTATGCATTATTATTCAGTTTAACGTGTGGGGGGGAATATTTAATCTATCATCATGTAATAAATTCAGCAATGGACAGTAAAGCAACGTCATATGGAAAGCAGTATTTTGGTTTAATGAGTACAAGCAATATTTATTAGCAGCAAGCATTTTTGTAGTAAGAAGTGACGTATACGTGTTAAAGACTCAACAAACACTTTCAACAGATGGAAGAGTTTGATTTAATTTGGTGTGTCATCATTTATTAAATTAGAAACATGTCATTTAATCAAGAAATTCTTTATTGTGTGGGAATGTTATCATCTACAATCGATGGTAAAAATCGAGTCTTGAAGGGGTTTGCGGTGTAGCAACATGAAGGCTAATTGGCAGAGTAATTAATAACTTAACACCGAGCTAATGCCTTGCAGGCTGCAGGAGGTCTAAGCCGCAGAGCTGAAATGTACAGTTGTATGTCTGGTTACCGCAGACCACAGTGTGAAATGACGTCTCTCATCACTTCATCTGCTGTCGTCGGTTCATATTCCCCACCAAGACAAGCCTTAAGATGCCCGCCGTGCATCAGGACGCGTAAAGGTCTCAAGTGCCGAAGAGAAACAAAAACTGGCAGTCAAAAACGACGTTAATGTAACAAGTGTATGCAGCGTTTATAAGATACTCTGCGTATATCTCGAAACTAAATACTGACATAAATAGTATCAGCGAATTAAAATCTGCGCTTACAAACTTCACTCAGTTAATACCTTCAGCCTACACTCGTAAACAAGAACTGAGAAGATTTCATGGTTCACATCCTCTTGACGCCACTTTCACTACTTGTCATGCAACATTTCTTGGAGAAGCGGCAATAAAATGATAAACATTTTTTCGTTGTCCCTTCTCCCATCGATATCTGAAGTTAACAACATCTCCTTCATGGTTTATTGATTTTATTTCAATGTTCCATATATTCCTGTAACAAGATTGGTACTCACCTATTATACCAGGTCTTGCTATTTATTCCAAATTCTTTGAGTAAAATTTACCTACTCATATAATTTTGTATTTTACGAGTTTTAATTTTAAATTTTTCCATCGTTTTTGAATTTTTCCGCACTAGTAATTTATTCCAGCCCCTGACTACTTTACACAAAAGAAAATTTTTACACTCTGGAGTGACAGCTTGTGGTCATGGTATCTTTTTCCTTCCAGTCACCATTATTAATTCTTCTGCCGATACACTTCCAAGCCGTAACATCAACATGCGCCTAGTAATCTTTTCGAACAATATTTCGTGCTTCACAGAAAAATCGAATCATTTAGAAAGAAAATAAAAAGTAATAAAGGAATTAGATTTCTTACAAAACATATGCAGTTACGTATAAATGGTATAATGCAGAAAAGTTATGTTTATAAACTATCATATGATTTGCTGTTTATATAGTCTCATCAATTATTTAAAATACCAAATGGATGATTTACATTCTTTTAAAACTGTACTCCAAACCATTAGTTCAAGTTTATCTAAGTCAAATCACGGCTGTTTATATTCTACTGTAAAACGTTTCCTCCCTAAAGATATTTGTCTCAATATATCGACAAATGGCGTATATTTTGCGCTGTTTATATTTAAAATTACCAGGCCAACGTTAACATTTACTGTAATTAATTGATCAAATAAAATTGTTTTAGTCAAACAAGGTTTCATTATATTACTGTAGATATGAAGAATTACACAAGCTCCGGTTAACACTCATCAAGTTATCTCGCTTGTTAAAGGCGCAATCAGTAATCACTGTCTTGAACTGTTTGTAACAGTACAGTACGTCAAACATCCAAACAAGCAGCCTTAAGTCTTCTAACTAGGCTTGCCAGACGTCCCGGTTTGACCGGGACAGTCCCGGTTTTTAGACAAAGTCCCGGTGTCCCGGCTGGTTTACCTTCCGTCCCGGTAAAAATTAAATTTGGTTATAAACTATAATTTATAGATATAGATGACCAAAAATGTCTTAAAACAATTAACTGTGAAGTATAACTTAGGATAATTACTTTGTCATTTATTTAACTGTACTGTATGAAAAGTGAAAACTATAAAAGAATGAGGGTCTGCTAATAAATAAATATAAAAATATTGTCATCACATCGCCTTGTCTCTCCAATCATGACCATGCGCATGCGCTCTCCGGGCGAGTCCAGTATTGTATTAGTATTACACTCCTCGTGTGCAGTAACAATGTTACTGTAACATTGGACTCGCCCACCTTCACCCCGGCGAAAGTCGCCTGCGATAGAAATGTCAGTCTGTTCCTGCCTAGCCTACGGTGCCTGTTGTGTTAGTGAGCTAACGCTGTTTTACAGTATTTATGTTTCAAGTTTAAGTTCATGCTTTCTCTGTGAAAATGCCAAAACGTTCGTGTAAATTCACTGAAGATTTACAGAATGAATTTACTTTTTTGAAAAAGGTATGTACCGGTGGTCAAGGCGATAGAGTTAAATGCTTACATTGCAATTCTGAGTTTTCGGTTGCTCACGGTGGGCGATCCGATATAAAAGATCATTTGCAGTCTGTTAAACACAAAAAGAGTTTAGCATGTGCTGCTGCCTCGTCAAAAATGAATAGTTTTTTTTTAAGACTGCGAGTTCTAATGACAAAAACTTAGACTCAGCAGCGAAAGAGGTGACCTTTGCTTACCACACAGCAAACCATAGCCTAAGTTTCAATTCGAACTCTTGTTCATCAAAACTGATTTCCAAGTTTTTTGAGCCTAAATTCTCATTCGGAAAAACTAAGTGTGAGGCAATAGTTTTAAATGTCATAGGTCCTTTAGCTCAGGAAGAGCTTAAAGAAGACTTAACCAAGTCAAACTATGTATCTGTAAGCATGGATGCATCAAACAGAAAGGAGATAAAACTAGTGCCAATAGTTGTGCGCTATTTTAATCCTAATTCAGGTGTGCAAGTAAAGCTTTTAGATTTCAAATCTGTGGCGGGTGAAACATCGGAAACCCTTACAAATCACTTATGTTCTGTCCTGTTGCAAAACGATTTGAACAACAAAGTAGTTGGCTTTTGTGGAGATAACTGTAACACTAACTTCGGAGGTGTGAAAAGAGCAGGGAAAAACAACGTTTTTCATCGACTCAAGAATAGCCTAGGGCGGGAAATCAATGGAATTGGATGTGGAGCACACATTGTGCACAACTGTGTGCAAACTGCAGTAGATCCAATCGATATTGAAGCCTTGCTTGTGAAGATTTATAAATACTTCCACATATACACAGTCCGTGTAACAAAACTAAAAGAATTTTGTGAATATGCCGAGGTAGAGTACCACAAACTCCTTCAACATGTGAACACCCGGTTTCTATCAATGATGCCTGCGCTGGAAAAACTTTTACACATTTTTGAAGGTCTGAAAGCATTTTTTTAGACCAAGAAATGTGTCCATCAGCAATAAAAAATTTTTTACTGATTCAAAGGGCGAGCTCTACTTGTGGTTTGTCCATGGACAGCTTGCACTGTTTAACAAGGCCATTCTGGGAATGGAAAAAAATAACACTACAGCTTTTGAGGTTGCTGAAGCTCATAAAGCTCGTAAAAGAAACCTGACAGAAAGAAAGGCTTCAAACTTTATCCCTATGGCCGCAAAGAACATCTACAAGAATCTAGATGAGCAAGTCCAAAACAGTGTGAAAGAAGAATTTGATGGCTTTTATGAAAGATGCATTGCATACTTGCACCTCTGGGAGAATAGTTTTGGAAACACTGAACAGTTTTCATGGATCAATCTGACCAAAACAAATGCTGTTGATTGGAAAAACGCCGAAACTTCTGCTGACACTATTAATAGAAGCCTTCTTGATGTACCCGGTATTAAAATAAACAATGATCAGTTGTTTGACCAAGTTGTGCTTGCTAAGCAGTACTTGCAGTCAAACTGGGAACAGTGGAAGCAAGAGGCGGCCACCAGAAATTTGATTATTTCAAGTGAAGAAAAATGGCTCAGGCTGTTTCGTCACTTCAGATAGAAGCCCCCAATCTGATCAACATTGTTGAGTATGCCTTCTGCTTACCTGGGACATCAGCACCAGTTGAGAGGGTATTTTCTTTGATGAACAATGCATGGACTGATGACAGGGGTTTGATGAAGGAATCAACAGTTAAAGGCTTGATGACATGTAAAATTAATATTGGATTTACTTGTGAAGATTTTTACAACAAGATTAAAACCAAAAAAGACTTTCTAAAAAAAGTGCTCACCAATGAAAAGTACATGTAAAAACTGTTAAAATTGTTATTCCTCATCCAAAGGGTTTCTTCTCACAATCTTACTTAGTCAACTTATTACATTTATATGTAAACACTCGCATGTAAGAAATTAAATATTTAAATTTTCATTTTAGTATAATTTATTATTACCCCTGGTTTAGGTTCCTAACCAGTAATTACTGATCATTAACCATTTATTAGGTATTGATAGCATTGAGAATAAACTACCCTCTAAAACACTCTGAAACCCACCAAGGGTGTGTGGACCCTTGAATACCCATGACGCTGGGCGGAAGGGGGGGGGGGCATTCTATTGTCCCGGTTGAACATTTCAGAAATCTGGCAAGCCTACTTATAACCACCTTCACATCGCTATTATTATTAAATGAAATGGAGCCCTGAAGCAATTTACCTACACACGCCAAATGAGATTTTATCTTGTTGAGAACCTACCTCAATAACTTCTTTAAACTTCGATTCCCTTAGACCCAAATAAAAACTTTACCACTCCTATATTTATGAAACGATGTGCCAATTTATCGGGTGCTGATCTTCTGGTACATGTCACAAAATAATCCTAATCATTATCCATTCTTACCTCGTGGTCATTATATGCACTATAAACACACAACAATTTAATCCCAGCTCCTTCATCACATTAATTACTGCTTCAGTTGCCTTATCTGCACACGTTCCAAATCCTTCATTTAATATTCGGAATAAGGCCCCATCCTATTACTCCACACTTATCCTTCATTTAAATTATACATCCATTAAGTACCTTCTCTAAGAAATATAGGAGTATGCAAAAAAAAAATTCCTACCAGCTCCCAAATTTGTCCTGCCCAACTGAGTTTCTTACCAAATAAAATTCCAAATATTTACATTTTATGCACTCTACAAACAATTCATCATTAATTTATAGTCTATAAAGATTTTATTCTTTTACTTGTTTATCTAACTGATACTGGTTACAAGTTCGCGTACTAAAGAGTGAATCCAGATTCCACTGCACTCTTCATAGTCCTCTCTCGTTCTAATCTTGTCACACAGCATTATGCATTACACAAAACTTAGTACATGATACGTCTTATTCTTGCAGATATCTTAATAAAACAGGTATATTTATCCCTTTAATTTAATTTAATTTAATTGCAATGGAGCACAGGCTTCGGTGGCAATTTCCCTACACACCCATCTTCCCCCAATCCTGCACCTACCTACATTTGCCCTCTACAAATTTTATCTTTAAATTCTTTCAAAGTTTTCGGTAAAATATTCATCATTTCTCTTGGTAACTCATTCCAATCCCTGACACCCTTACCTAAAAAAGAGAATCTTCCTACACCCTTCTGCCTGAAATCGAGTGCCAGCTTGTGGTCATGGTCATCTTTTCCCTTCCATGCACTACTTTTCATACCTATTGCAATATCTTTCCATGCCTCATCGCCAGTATATGCCCTGTACACTCCCATGACCCTCCTCATTCTCCTCCTGTCTTGCAATGAATCTCATTCCAGCTCCTTTATCATAACCGTAACTGATTGCATTCTGCGATAATTTCCAGAAACAAATCTAGCAGCCTTTTTTTGCACCCTCTCCAACTCCTGTATTTGATACGTAAAATGAGGGTCCCATACTACACTACCATATTCGAGCAATGGTCTGACCAAAGTTTTGTAACCCAATTCCTTGACTTCTCTCGTACATCCCCTCATCACTCTCTCCAACAAGTGCAGAACTTTGAAACCTTTTCCTACCACCTGTCCAATGTGTACTGCCCAGTTATGTTTGTTATCAAAAGTAATTCCAAGATATTTACATTTCAAGTCTTCAGCAAGCAATTCTTTCCCCACCTTATATTCATAATTAACCTTTTGTTTTTTATTTGTGTATCTAATAAGCTGACTCTTGTTTGCATTTATCTTCATTCCATGTTTACCAACCCAATTAGATATCCTGTCCAGACCACCCTGCAACTGTTTACAATCCTCTATCGTTTTGATTCTTTTATACAGCATTATGTCATCAGCAAACAATCTAATTTCAGATAGTAAACAATCAACACAATTATTCATTAGAATAATGAATAGCAATGGTCCAAATACGCTACCTTGTGGCACACCCATTTTTACTTCCACTTCTTTTGATACTACATTTCCTACCCTAACTTTCTGTTTTCTACCTTTTAAAAATTCTTCTACCCAGCAAATGACTTTCTTATCCACTCCAATGGTTTTTACCTTATTTACTACCATTTTATGGCTTACTCTGTCAAACGCCTTAGACAGATCTAGTGCTACACTATCAATTTGGCCTCCCTTGTCCATTTCATCTGAAATATCTTGCATATATCCCACCAACTGAGATTCGCATGAATATCCTTGCCTGAAACCATGTTGCCTGCTTGAAAACCACTTACGTTCCTCACATATATTTCTGATGTGGTTGCATATCAATCTTTCCATTAATTTACCTACCACTGATGTCAAACTGATTGGCCTGTAATTCTCAACTCTATTTCACCCCTCCCTTAAGATCTATTCTTACGTTAAGCTAACACAAGCTGAGGGCCAACTCACTGTGCTTGATACGGAGTTCCCGTAAATAAAAATCCAGTAAACTGCTAGATCATGTCAAGAATAAAAAAAACTAACAAATGAATTAAAATAAACATCATTTGTTTGTCATGATTAGCTGTATAGGGAACAAACATTTAAAAAACCGCGGAAAATACTCCATAACATCTTCAGAGAAAACGAAAAATATGAAGGTTGGCCGTGGCACTAGAAATGGAAAGTAAAATAAAGACGTTGAAAATATGTTTCCCCTTGCACACTCACAATCACATCTCAGGCTTAAGGTTAGTCGTATTGGGGGTTGTTGTCATGAGACATTTTCTCACTCAGTCTTCTCTTAACTTTTTGTTGGTCTTCTTGATGGCGTGTAATTGGTTGTTCCTTTCCGCCTTTTGTATTTCTATGACTTAGATAATGATTTTTCAAGAGTATGGCATCATAAGAAACTACAAGAGGAACCGTGGAAACCATCTTTTGCGTTTTCGAATTAATTAAATAGAGAAAAATGTGGATACCTATTCACCGTACCTGCATTTGCTCACAAGCTTTCTTCTTCGTCCTGAACTAAAATAGATATTTATGCAATGTTGTTGAAGGCCATTTTTCCGCAGTTGCTGAGTAAATTATCAATTAATTCCAATTTTTATTTTAAACACTTTCATAATTTTAGATAAATCACTCAAAACAAATAAGAAATCAGATACCTTGAAACAAGTCATGATTCTTTATCAGCAAGCACGGAACAGCCGGATATTTATATATCAACAGTTTAAACATTTCATGGATTTTGTGGACTACGTGAGCAGAGGCAGCCTGTTGCGTGCTGCTCTCTTGCGGTGTGTTATTGAAGTGCTCACGGTTGACTGCTGCCAGCGGCTACTAGCGGCCAAAGTTTGAACCCACACAACACGTCGCTCCGTGTAATGCTTTACTGCTATTAACCTTTAAATGTGTAATTACAAATTAAGAGTGATTTATTTGTTAAATATATGTAAGTAAAGCACAATTATTGTTACGTCTCATGAATAACAATATTTACAGATTATTTGTCTGGTCACCACAGTCTGTAACGCAGAATGTAATTAAATTTTAAAACAATGCGCCTTAAATAATTAGTTGCGATTTTATGAAAATAGGGCAGATCTCAACGCCGACAGCCACGCAACCACCCGTGCCACAACGTTCTTCCATGTCGTCCTACACGCCACATAACGTTTCCGCTATCAATCCAATCGTGGATCTTCCTTCCATTTCTTTCTCACTTTAGCTTCCGTTGCAGTATCTGTTTTGGCAGAAGGTTTCTCGTTTGTTCTGTTCCGAATTTTAAATATATAGACCGACAGTAACAAATCCAGATACAATCCACTAATCCATAAAATACAGAAATAAGTACTCAAACGAATTGGCTCTGACATGAAAGGCAACAGTCAGTGAAGTGGGAACAAATCTGAGGATTACAGGAAGTGAATGTATTGCTAGATCTCGTTGCGATATTGAACTCAAAGGTATTGCGATACTGCAACTCCAAGAAAGCTAACAAAACTTATAGCATATAACAGTGGCAGACTTCTTGTCAAGAGCCAATTTATTAATATGTATATACATGGGTCCTGTTTATTGTGACTCTAACAATTGCAGCATACAGTTTACCAAATATTTTAACTATTTTATCAAACTTCTTTTTATTAACTAAGGGTTTAATAGGTTAATTTGAGCAGAAAACAATTAGCTCATAATACTATTTTTGACGACAGTGATTTCTTTTATTTAAATTTATATCTTTTCAGCAAATTCTTAGCTTCAGCCGCAGAAAAGCTTGTGTGGAGTACGCCAGTAATATCTGTCATTCGTATTACACATTTTTTGTATTTTTTGTTTTTGTCTTATTGTTCAACTACACCCTGTAAATTTGCAGTGACAAGAAGTTAAAATTTTGGAAAATCAAAACGGAAACATGTCATGCGGTGTCGCTGGAAAACACACAAGATTGAATTAAAAATGTAAGCAACATTTCAGTACTACTATTTCCTCCGCAAACGTTCTACGTAAAACGATCGCATATCCTAAGATTCAGCTTAAAGTGGCCTTATTTTTAGTTTCTTGATCAGTCTAAATGTAGTTTCCCAAGAGTTCATATTTTGCATTTTATGTGAAGAAAAAAATCAACTACAACAAAAATGCCTTTACCAGGTTTGTTTGCCTTCTTTGAACTGTTGCGACAAGTGAATTTCATTGCAAAGAAAATTTCCAAATAGTCTTATGACTATCATTTACGAGAAGGGTTCAAAAGGAACAATACACTGTTCGTCACTCTGTGATTACTTTAAACCAGTTGCGAAATCTGGACGTAATGAAACTACGTGCAACGGGCTGTAAGTAGCTGATAAGTAAATGTATTTTTTTTTTTTTCAAATTTATTTTTAGGCCTGTTTTACCTGTTCTCTTCCACATATGCTGAAATGATGAAATAGTAACCATAAACAAAACAAAAAATTGGGGTCGTAAGAAGTGGCTTTGAGCTTCAGGGAAGGATTTTTATGATCGGGCTTTGTACTGATGGTAAAGCTAACACTGAACGCCACATTTTAAAGGTCCCGTTCATATTAGATTTGTTTTTCTGCTGAAGGTACATCTACTTTTTACAATTTTGTTCTAGTTATTTCCATCTGTCATTCTTGTGTAAGGCGACCACTTTAAAATCAATTATACCTATAACTTCTAACAACTAAAATATTTATAACAACGGGAAAAATCAGCAACTGTGGGTTAGTACAGTGCTTAGAATAACAGTTTTCAGTTCGATAATTCCAGAAGACATTATACAATTTTCTTAAAATTTCATATGTTCCTATATAATATCCAACAAACTTTGTTTTGATATATGCACATAAATTGTTAGTACACAAATTTTATTAGTTTGATCTAGTACTTAGTGTTTCTCAAATGTTAGCTTATCATTACGGCCGATGTTTCCCACTGGTAGATCTTTTAGGATGGGGAAAGGGGGGCCAGGGGTGTGTTGAAGAGAGGGGGGCAGGCAAATCACATCAGCATTGACCTCTAAACTCTGACCAGTGTTATGTAAACACATTTAACCCTATTTATTGTTACCGAAAAGTAACCGCAAGTTCCTATCTACAATAACTTTATGCCACGAAATAAGGTAATTGCATCGTTACGAATTGTATTTATCGTGAAAATATAATAAAAAATACATGACTTTACAAAAAATATTCATGAAAATTAAACGGGTTGGGAAATGAGTAAGTTAAAAGCTATTTTACTTTGAATTAGAGAACGTACGGTCTGAAAATCTAATGACGTTGGGATGTTGTACACGAAATTTTATTGTCTAATCAGTAAATTGAAACCCTTATATTTCATTAACTGAAGAAGATGTAGCAAAAGCAATGAAATGGGGGTGCAGTCTACAAGGCGTATATACTGCTGAGGCTTGGAAGAATATCCGAAGAAGAATGAGGAATAGTGGATGATTGGGAAAAGATTGCCACAAGCTAGCATTCGATTTCAGGCATAAGAGAATGGGAAAAATTTTCTTTTGTGGTTTAAGAAGTTGGCGAATGGAATAAATTACCGAAGAAAGTTTTCAACAATTAACCAGTAACACAAAGATAATTTAAAAATAAAATTCATAAATGTGAGTGGGGAAATTGCATACAAAAAATTGAGGATAAAAATAGAAATTGGAAAATAGGCGTGTTGGGAAATTTCGATCGGAGAATATGAAGTAAAGAAGCGAACGGCAAAATCAGGCTTACATGCAATTAGAATTATGTTTATAAACGAGTAAATAGTTTTCATAATTAGGAATGAAAAAATACACGAAATGGCAATTATAGGTTGCTGGATGTATGGATGAAATAGATTCTGCAATTTGTGCTTAATATTTAGGTCTTTTTTGAATTTGGACAGACGTATGAATAAGTCGTTACAACGGATGCTGCATATCCTATATCGTTTACTTCGTCTACAGTGATAAAGAGACTGAAATTATTCAGCTGGTAAATGACCATTGTGTTTACGTAGGCTATTGTCTTTCATTAGGCTTATAAATACCTTTCCCCGGCAAAAGTTATTTGTAAGTTTTTTGTGTCATCTGGAAAGCTGTTACTTGAGATTAATCCTCGTAACATCATCTTCTCAGAAGTGCAGGATATTGCAAAGCTGGATTGGGATTCACTGAAAGACGCGGCGGGAATGCTGGGTGCGTACAAGGCGTTTATTGGTGACGAGGCTTGAAAAGATATTGGTTGAACTGTTCACAGTAGAGCATGGAAGGGAAGAGATGTCCACGAGCGCAAGCTAGTCCTCTATTTCAGGTAAACCTATGAAAGAACTGGGAGATTTTCTTTAGTCGATAATGGAATCAGAGACTGAAATAAATTACTAAGGGAAGAGATGAATATATTTCCATAAACACTGAAAGAATTTAAAATAAAAATTCGTTAAGGGAAAAAGTAAATGGATGGGAAAATTACAATTAAAGAATTTAAAATAATAACAAGGAAAAAGGAGTTTACAGGTTTGTGGGAAAATTACAGCCAGAGCATGCGGCCGATGGAAATTAAGTTGCTTTGGATGGAGGTTGAAATGGTGTAGCAATACAGACATACACTTACAACCAAACAAGTGAACTGAGAAACAATGCACTTAAACTTGGTATTTTGTCTCTCGCTTTTGTTGCCATAAGTTGTGCAGTTATAACGACTGATTCGAAACGGTTAAATTTAAATTTACATTGTGAGTCGGCTGGAATGTGTAACCGAGTTCTCGGTGTAAAATACTTTGTTATGTTTTTATTTTATCTTTAAAATTTTAATGACACGAGATTACAGCAATAAAGCTGAAAGTGTTAAAGTTTTCTTGCGTTTGTTACATGCAGAGAAATTGTTTCTGCGTGGCATCTTTGTAATGATTATAAAAAAATGCAATTCATAAGCCCTCCAAGCAATAGTGTCGGGATTGTTGCCAAACGGTGATGAGTCTTCAGAGAGGCCTAATTGGCGTCCAGGAGGTTGCAGGATGCTATAAACGTACAGATGAGAACAGTGACTAAAGGTCTGGGAAAACAATATTTTATAATGCCCCTTTCTTGCTGCGCTCTTAAGCGTGCCTACGTGGAACGAACAAACCGTGCAGTAAAATGCGCAGTATAATCCAATAGTCATACTGCTGCACATAAAACGACTGTAGAGAGACCCTGGCGAGGCTGTAAACGTGTGTCATTAGCATAACTCGGCCGGATGTCAAGGATCGTGGCGACCTTTCCTGTCTGCCGACTGCCTGACATACAACTTGGCGCGAGGAGCACCACTCACCTACTACATACTAGCTCTGCTCCCCAACACTTACCTCGAAACAGACCTCGGGGATTATTCTTGAACGTCTCGTCAGAGGTTACTTGGCACGACGTTTTTATATGTTCAAGTCTAAAATAAGTCTTCCACAAAACCAAGACTGTGAACAGCTGCAGGGGACCTGGATAGAATATCTGACTATGTAATTAAAAGTGGAATGAAGTTAAATAGTAATAAGCGTCAGATTATTAGGTACACAAGTAAAAAAAACTAAAGGTTGTTTATGATTATAGGCTGGAGACAGATGCTTGTTGAAGGCTTGAGATGTAAATACGTCTGCATAAGTTTCATGATAAACTCAATTGGACAGAACACATTGAGCAGGTGCTAGGAAAGGGTTACTTGGCACGAGGTTTTTATATGTTCAAGTCTAAAATAAAAGCTTTAGTCTTCCACAAAACTAAGACTGTGAACAGCTGCAGGGGATCAGGATAAAATAAAATAATAATAAAAATTTGAATGAAGATAAATAGTAGTAAGATTCAGATTATTAGGCAAAGTAAAAAAACTAAAGGTTGTTTATGATTACAGGCTGGAGACAGAGTTGCTTGTTTTTATTTTTATTTTTTAACTGATTAAGGTCTCTTAACAGCAAGGTCTTTAGAGATGGGAAAGGATGTGGGGCAAGGAATGTGAAGGAATTCGGCCATAGCCTTTTGAAGGAAGCATCCTGGCATTTGCCTGGAGTGATTTGGGAAACCATGGAAATCCAAATCTGGATGCCCGGAAGGGGATTCGAACCGCCGTCCTCCCGAACGCTAACCGTTACACCACCACTCTAGGTGAGTTGCTTGTTGAAGGCTTGAGATGTAAATATGTTTGCATAACGTTTCATGATAAACTCAACTGGACAGGTGGTAGGAAAAGGTTACAAAATCCTTCATTTACTGGAGATAGTGATGAGAGGATGTACCTGAGAAGTTAGTGAAATGGGTTTCATATATTTCGTCAGACCGTTATTTGAATGGGGTGGTGCAGTTAAGGACTCACATTTTGGGTACCAGATACGGGAGTCGGAGGGCGTGCAGACGAGACCAGCTAGACTTGTTTTTGGAAATTACCGCAGGACCCAATCAGTAACTGATATGATAAAGGAACTGGATTGTCAGTCATTAGAAGACGGAAGTAGGGGAAAGAGACTGCTAGGAGTGTACAAGGTGGATGTTGGCGATGGAGCTTGGAAACAAATTAGTCGAGGAATTAGGAGTAATGCATGGAAAAGAAAGGATGACCATGTGCAAGAGCTGCCATAAGGGAGTGGGAAGGTTTTATTTTATTGCTATTGGTGTCAGGAATTGGAATAAATTACCAAGGGGAACTATGAATACTTTACCAAAAATGCTGAGGGAATTTAAAATTAAATTTTGTAAATCGCGAAAGTAGATGGAGCAGGGGGGGGGGGGGGGGGGGGGGGGGGTTATGGGAGGAAATTTGACACACAAAGTATACAGGATAGAAATTAAAAATATTCAGAAAAAGTTAATTAGATGATTAGGGCCACCAGAGCAAGAGCTCCATAGCACTTACTCATTCAGTTCAATTCAATTTGTCTACTTTGTTGTAATTTATTAGTCCCTTAACTCATCCTGCTGTATAAGTTTTCCGTGACCATTTCATTTTCTCCAAATTCTTCATTTATTTATGTGAATATTATCGCGTGCAACTAAATTCATGATGCTTTCAGAAGACCAACATGGTATCGAGGTGGGTATTACCTATCCATATTAACGTCACGAAGAGATGAAGTGGGGTAGTTCCGTTTCGCCTTCCCTAGTGAGACAGTGTTCGTGTTATTGTATGAATGGACGACTGTGATGGTGAGGTCAGGGTAGAGTGTTGTGGATGAGTGATTGTGAAGCCCGGTCTTTGGCCATTCACGTCTACTTTTTCGGAAGACAGCAGGAACTGGCCAAATTTTTACGTCTCCATCCGCCGGAAGAATTACCACCAGTGCCTCACTCCATATGCTCTGTGGAGAGGTTTTGGGATTGAATCCAGGATTTTGGTGCATAATGTGGTGATTAGGAATCTTACATTAAAAACTGGAAAGTACTGGGTCAAGGAACGGAAAGGAATTCGATGCCTTTACCGGAACCATCATTTCATTCGTCTGGAGTGATATGGAGAAACTATTTAAAACCGGAATCTGGGGATTCGAACCATTGGAGGCCAGAGCGTTACCGCTCACCCACCACGCTCGGTTTTCTCCCTCCACCGGGCTTCGAACCAGCTAACCCCGAGTCAGGTACCGGACACCATCAAAGTGCAACACCGACCTGACCCAATGAGGCGGTCTTTGACGGAATCAGTTCATTAAAATGTTAGTAGTGTATTCGAAATGCTACTAACATGATGAAAGATTAGCCAATAGTTTTACTTCCGCTAACAGCTTCTCATTATATATGTAAGATAAAATTGCATCTTCCTCAGAGGATTTAAGAAGCAAATTCTTTTAACAGCTCGTCTCAGGTATAATTTACTGTAATGATCGGCAGCAAATTCCATTCTACACTCGTTTCATTGCAAATGGTGAGCTACGGTTACCACACCTGTCAATTTTGTGCTACCAAGATTATTCAATAGAAATAGTACACATGTATCCTGCAACTTAAAGAGACGTTGTGTTTCGTAAAAAAACCTCATTCCAGGCTGAGTTAAAGAGATACAAAAACCGTATAGCCGCAGTTTAACAGTTCTCGCGCCCAAAAATCACGGTGAGGTGCGTGTGAGAATTTAATTAGCACTGGGTGGCACATTTGCTGTAGCAAAAGCTACAGGCGTTGTTCGCTCTCTGTGAACCGGAGAGCAGACAAGTGGGCGCCGATCACGGTGAGAGCATTTTATTTTTCCGCAGATTAGCGGTGGCGGTTGCATTGTGGAGGAGGCAGGCGAAACATCAAACATGGCCCCCGTGAATGGACGGCGCACAATGCGGCGAGTGCTGCTACTCGGTTAATCTGTCGAGTACTGCTGTGCCGCCAGAGAACACTGGCAAGTGGCGTCAGCCGCGACACCGCGGGACTGAACCGAATCAGCTGCTCGAGTCGGTGACCGCACGTACCATCACATCGCTGCCTATAATAGTCTGCACACCCGTATGTTGTTCATGCAGACTAGAAACAAATCAGGGGCCCTCACGTACAGTGATATTTCGATTAGGCACACGATAAGATGTATTCTGAAATAAAAAAAGGAAGCAACGCAATTAAACGTCCTGATTAATAAAAACATGTCAGCTAACTTCTAAATTTTTGTGGATTAATTAGCTGCTGGAATTTATCAAACAACATCCGATGAAATACGTAACCTAATAGTATTTTAACAGCAATAGGGGTAACAGCATGTTATTGAACGAGAAAGGCCCAGTTTCGTTTCGAACACATGCTAGCTGATTGATCAATTTAATTTTAAAAGAAAATAGTTAGTCACTTATAACACCAAACAAAATTGGAGGTATTATTGGCAGTTATATAATTGATAACACGATCCTGAGTAAAATAAAAGTGAATTTATTGGAAACAGAAATGATTTACATGTCCTTGGTGCATTTTAAAAGGCTCCAAAAACTTCAACATATTTCGCAGTTCAAACATAATGAAACTTAAAACCGCGCCATGCAATGTTTACAAAGTCAGGCACCCAACACACGATGAATGTGTCCGCTCAGCTGTAACTGGCGAGACCAAAGATTCTTACCACGCTAGCTAACGGTAATAATCTTACGTTACGCAGAGATAATATAAACTATCGTCTGTGGAAACCATATAAAATACGAATCATTTTACAAAGGCTCATACAATTATTCATAACACTTACGATTAATCAAACCAAAATAATGTAATAGAGATAGTGGTAATAATGTAATAATTAATTATTTGAGCGTTGAGATTGTCACAAACGGTGAATGAGAGACAGGAAGCAAATAAAAAGGTATTACTGGAGATAACGATTCTGCGAGGAATTGGCGTCATAATAATGCGGTAGTCAAATGCAAAACACATCTCGAAATGCTTTCCGAAGTAATTTAAGCCGTGTCGTGCTCGTACAGGGTGTAATATAACCTAATTACTGCTTGAAAATAATGATCCAGGGAGTGTTACAGTCTAAATACTGCTTGTAAATAAAACGTCTTGCGGTTTAAAGCCGCAGTATTATGACGTCATTAGTCGGCGGGGAACAATGTTGTAGCGAAATAGAAACTGGATCACACAAATATTGTGATATACATCAGGTATTCATTATTATTCTGAGAAATAACCGTTATCGGCATGATGCCATTACTCGCATTTCCAAGAAAAAAAAAATTAAAAACACTCAAATTTTATGTTTTTATATTTTTCTGAATTTACTTTAAAATAGTTGTTTTACATCAGCTCAGCATTATTGGTCACCCAGGCTAACTTAAACGGAGCAAGAATGCTTTTAGCTTAGTTTAAGCAATAAAATCCAATTTGATTGAGACACGTAGTTAGTCCGGTAACTTAGTGGTTAAGGTGCACCCTCCTACAGTTTAGGGTAAACAAATTCTGTATGATCTTATGAGCTACGCTAGAACGTTCTGTGGTTGCGTCCAGCCATGACATGGAAAAAATATGTGGGCACAGAAATTTTCTCCTGAACAGGTGATTCATTGCAATTAAATTAACATCAGGTCCTGTTTTTTGCCATCTCGAATAAAGTCTGGCCACCCTGATATCAGCTATAAAAGTATTAACTAAGTACCAACGTATGTCCACCCCTTGTTTTCGTAACAATGATTTGATGTTTAATTTACAGTAGTTTTTCTATCAACTTCTTTCCGCACTGCTGATCTCAAACGTGCATTGTTATATCAAATGAAGACTCCTCGTGCAGGATTCCTTTTTTATGTCTACGAACAAGATTAGTAACTATTGATGACATCACTACTCCCTGTTTTATGATTCTGAACCACAGAAACTGCGGTTGGGCTTTAGATTTATGCAGGTTAGTTACAAAATGTCGTATTTGTTATATTACCTGGTTCCAACAAAAAAAAAAAACGATTACACATGCAGTGCGTAGTAAAAAGTCACTGAACATCCTTCTGCTACAAGTAAACTTACCCAAGACGAAGTAAAGGCAGCTGAAGGACGCTACACACACGAAAGCACGAACGACTGACTATCTTATAAGGTTTGATAATAATCCAACGAAGAGCGTTGTCTGATTTTGAAAGGGGATTTATTTTATGGCTCGTAAATTCTGGTGTTCCGTGGGCGAGATTTCTCAGCAGTTAAGCGTCCCTCGATACGTACTGGTGTCGATGTCATTTCTGAGTGAGAACAGCGGTTACTTTTGGCTACTTAGTTTATCTGCTTGACACTCATATTCCTCAGCTTATTTCTTATACGATATTCTTGCATCCTTTGTAGTTCCTTCATGAGGTCACGAAACATCTAGTTCACGTTCCGTACTCTGGCTGTGAAAGTAACGAGAAATTGTGTACCCGTATCTATTGGTTACTAAGCCAATCGCCACCCGTTACTATCGTATCGTTACATTAATCATTACTTTTGTTACAATAGAGCGCATTGAAGCATTGAATGGAATCCGTCGCGTAATTCGTATCATTTCGTTACTAGTTACTTTTGCCACAATCGAGCATCAGCATGAAGCATTGCATCGAATCGCGTCGCGTACGGGATGACTTCGTATTTTGTAGTGTTTAAGTAAATTGTTCGTTTAGTAAAGTAAGTTTAGGTAAATTGCACTGTAAAAAAAATAGAAGTTAAAATATCATATCTTAAAATAAACGCATTTCATAAATGTTTGATACAAACACAATCTCACTAATATATGATCAATAAAAAAAACAATAACAATCTCAAATTATCTATCCAAATTTTCTACTTTCAAACTTTGCACTTAATTTTTAATGTTAATCAAAAACCAAAACTACAAAATAACTCTTTATGTTGTCAAAATTACTTATCTCGTTAAAAGTATCAACACTTAACCGTAAATAATATTAATTATATCAAAATAATTTACGCGCAAAAATGTTTCTACCCAATCATTTCACTTTATAAAGAAACAAATTCAAATCAAAATTCCCAGAAACACGCGGCTCACTATGTTCAAATGTTCATTGTCTCGTTCAGATTCATTTAATCGCTGGTCGAATCGTTCCCGTTCCCGCATGGTGCATCGTATTTGTTCGGTTACCGAATCAAACTGATATCTACACAACAAAT
Source organism: Vandiemenella viatica (assembly GCA_031002005.1). Classification (NCBI taxonomy): domain Eukaryota; kingdom Metazoa; phylum Arthropoda; class Insecta; order Orthoptera; family Morabidae; genus Vandiemenella; species Vandiemenella viatica. Next base: position 71,169,999 of record JARYHS010013630.1, on the reverse strand, counting down.
GCGAGTGACGAAATAATTTGTCAATAACGTTTCGGTACTCTGAAGATGTAAGCATTAGTTCTCCAAAAAGTCTCAATTTACGCACACGCATTAATTTATAGTCTTTTTCAGTCAATAACAAACATATACGCACCTGAATAACGCGTTATTTCATCTCTCAATATAAGATTTTCTTCTTTTTCTTTATCTCAGAAAGTCAGCTGTCAGCTGTTTAAGGCTAACTGTGTGTTATCTAGCGAACATTTAAGTCCTTCCCATTACAAAATTTCCAATATACTGTATGATTCAAACGAGCTATAGATTAAACAGTAAAATACAATTGAAATGACCTAAAATACGCCAATAAGTCTCAAAACCAATTCATATTGAAAAGATAGCGGAAATAAATCGTAAACCAAAACTATCTGGGATACCCCATTCTTAACCCTTTTTCCATTTACTACAATTAAACAGTTCATTAAACGAGAACCTATTACCCCATTTCATACACACAAAGCAAAGTATTAGCTTCTATTAAACAAGTTACAACTAGTTAGATGTGCGCTTAATTATGGAAGAAAAAAAACCTGCAACAAAACAGTTCATTTACGATCAGTCCACTTAAGAGCTTGATTAAATTCATCAATCCTTTTATCCTGCACTAATCACTTCGTTCTCCATACCCAGTATAACCCAAGTAACACGTCTTCTACAGGTAGTTTTATCTGTGTCAGCAAATTGACTGCTACCCTATGACTCAAAATTTGATCCAGCATAGTATTTTTTTATTGGTAAAATCGTTTCATAAATTCCTTTCTTCACCCATCATTGAAAGAATATGTTATTTAAATTCCATCTTCATTTTGTAGCGCTTCATTTCAAATACTTCTGCTTAGCTTGTATCTGGTTTCAGAAATTTCAGAAATCGTAAGTCTGATACTAACAATGTTTCTTGATTAGAGTGGGCACTTTCTTATGATTATACGTCTAATCTGATTTTTATACCGTTCTTGCTTCTACCATTGCTTGTAATTTATTTTCCGCCTAACTGGCTTTTCCTTTTGTTGTATTACGTTTGTCGTTTCTTGGAGACCATTATTATTGTTTTGTTTATCTTCCAAATACTATTTCCATAACATACATTAGCTTACTTCAAATAGCACTATCATCATGAAATCACAGAAAATTATATTTCCCCCTGGAATCTTTATTCCATGCGCAAATATTTTCTCGTCACATTTATGACCGTTTCTCTGTATACCAAACTGAATCTCCTTTTTCTTTTCATCAACCCAAATTAGTATTCATTTCACATCTCTTCCAATTTCCTTTATATTGTTTTGTACATTATGAGCGAGTCCATGACACGCCTTAACTGGAAACTGGATGCAACAAGTGAAGGAGCGGTTTACACCACAACCTGGCAAAAAACCTGAATAGTTAAAATTAAAAAATCTACAGTGCACTCGGAAAATGAGCTCATAATCGTGAAGTTCTTGTTGCAATATTTTACAGACGTCGGTTACTGCTCCACTTTCCGTGTTGTTGTCCTTGTGGCACAGACAGACATTATTGGCGAAACAGCTTCGGGATTGCTCAGTACGTGTACATCGTCTGTATATCATACATAATACAAAATAAATAAATAAATAAAAATATATAAGAATTTATGTGGTTTGATATCAATTTTTTGCTTGGATTCAAGTCTGACGATTTTGTATAATATTTGAAAGTAGACCAAAAGACCAAAAGTAGTTTCACTCCACTTGCTTGTCTAAATTAGAAAGTAAAGTGCTACCTTTAGGAGTATGAACTTCACAGGTCTCCCGAGAACATTGACGATTTTTATCTAACACAACGAAGCCCTACGATTTGAAATTTCTAGTCCATTTTTACCAAGACAGTGTGTATATATTGTCATTTGTAGAATTGCAAACGTGAGGCTAAGCACATTTGATTATAAATAGATGGTTTTGTAATAGTTCTAGCAGACACGTATTGACTGTGGCAGGAAATTCACAATCCTTTTCTGATGGCTGAAAACGCATTTGGCTCAATGATCATGGTAGCAGCAAGTGCGAAATCACTTCTCAAGTCCTTATAAAGCCGTAAAAGAGTCGTTCCAACATATAGCTCACTATATCCTGCGCGGTATTTTATTCGTTAATAATGAGATCTTACGGGAACAGAGTCGGGGGCTTCCAGCAGTCGGAGCAGCCAGTATGAATGTGGTGAGAATTCTTCAAAACGCTCGCTTTATGAGTCAACATGATATAACAGGATTGCAGCAGTCCTCGGGCAACTCCCGGGCAGGGCCGAGATAAGCGAATTATGCTGCGGGCGGTCGGTTCATCTCCGGACGGGCAATGTGCTGCATTGATTTTTCCGTCGGAGGGGCACTTTGAAGTGCTCGGGCTAGTTGGCCGGAGTTATGTGTACCGAGGGCCTGGAGGGGAGGCAGGCGGGAGGGGGCAATTGGGCGGAGTTGAGCTCTTTCCTCCCCCTCTGTCCCGCCGCGGGCTCACCCAAAGGAACCAGCATGCACTAAGATGAAAGGCATCCCCTCCACCCCTCATCGGACGATGGGACTTTTTGCAGAGGGGATTAAATCTGCAACGGTCTGCGCAGACAAGCACAACTATCGTCTTATACGGCAACTCACATCTTAAATCGAACCACAATTCTCCACGTGATTTAGTCCACGTCACAGGCAAATCAAATAGCGCACCGTCCTGATCAAGAATACAGGCTCTTTAAAGGAAAATCCCTGCAAACAGACTCATTCATTCTTTCGCTGAACCGATCTTTATCACTCATTTTGTTGCATAATGGATGGAATGATAACCACACTGAATCAGAAATAACTGTGTGGTCATATAATATTAAATATGTGCACATTTACACTCAATAGAAACATAATTATACTTACAACTGATTTACATGAAATTCCTGTTCATTAGGTTACGTTGATAGTCTGGAAGTTAATTTACTTCCAACCTTCAGAGTTTTATCAGCATCCTCATTTCCCTGATCATTTACAAAATTAGCTCCATTTCTGGAGAATAATAACTAAAATGACTTTCGTAAGTTCACGAATATATTCCTAAGAGAATTTTTTGATTGCAGTACAGTTCACCTGATAACTTTGTTTCTTGTGCTGGGTCACTTCGAAATCAGAAGGAAATTAATTTTAATTTATATAAACATAAATTGATCAATGAGCTTCTCTACAAACGGTGAAGTCATAAAATGCTAATAACGTTATTTTAGTGTATGAAACAAAACCGTTCAATTTTTTATACTCAGTTTTCAGACCTGTTGCAATATATTAATCTGCTGCATAGTCAATAGCAAGTGAACGATGCTGTTGAGACTAATCAACATCGATTGGCACTGCATGGTATTTCTCTAGCTTAAGTCACTCATAAGTCGTTAAAGGTGGTCAAATTCAGCTACTAAAGAGCTAGGTGTGTGGCCATAGATTAAAAACATTGCTTGGTGGAGAACATATTTGATTTCTAAAATTTACAAAACATTTTCCTTATATTTGTACTTGCTTCTTGTTTAATGTAATTTTTAATTAGTTTCTGATGAATAAACGTCTGAATGCCTCACAGTGGTTTTTCAGTAGGGTATATTACCAAAAAAATGCATATATAAGTGAGTAATTCGGCAAACAGATTATAAAAATTAAAGCATGTACTAGCATAGCGTTCAGTGTTCGTTTTTTATATATAACTCCCATAATAAGAAGCCGCTGATGTTTCCAATACCTCCGAAATTGTTTCTTTTACATCGACCAAACTGTATGCTTATTTGGATGTTTCTATCAACGATCACTTAATTAAATTTTATGTTATGTTAATCATCTAACATTTATGTTTGGTATTTAGATTATACTAACACTCACTGCTAAAAATATTCGAGTGTCATTATCTAATGACCAAGTGGGGTGGGTGAGCAGTAACGCTCTGGCCTCGCATTTGGGAGGACGTGGGTTCGAATCCCCACCCGGCCATTCCCATTTGGTTTTTCCATGGTTTCCCTAAATCATTCCAGGCGAATGCCGTGAAATGTTTTCTTTATAAAGGCCATGGTCCAATTCCTTCCCATTCCTTGTGCCCATTCCTTTTCCGCCTCTAATGACCTCGACGTCAAAGAGGAGTAATGCCATAAGCAAAAAATAAATAAAAAAATAAGAATTATTATGTAGGCCTTCTTGATAAAACCACTAATTAATTTTTTACTGACATCGAGTCTATGTGTCAATGGTTCGAGCAATGAACGTTATGTTCAATTGAGGAAAAATTATGGAGTGCACCACGTTTAATTTACTCTCTCAGCCTCATATGGGTGGAGCACAGCAGCGAAGAGTAGACTTTAGGAATACCGGAAACAAGGAAAATTGAAGCATTTGGAATGTGGTGATGAAAAATAAGTGGACAGTTAAAGTAAGAAATGCACGTGTTTTGTAAAATGGCGAATGAAGTAAGAAAAAGTTTGTGGAAGAGGATTACAGAAAGAACAGACAGGATAGTGAGTTCTATTTGAGATATGCGGATAGGTTAATTTACTAGTGAATGGAATAGTGGAAGGTAAGAACTGTGTAGTGGAAGACAGAGATTAGATAATATGTAAGGGGTTTGTTGAGATGAATAGGTTAGCACAAGATAGGAAGGGATGGAGAATTGCATTGAAGCAGTAGGGAGATTGATGACAGGAAGTAAAGCGTACAATACCAAGTACCATAGACACTAACAGCATACCCAACGCCTTCGTTAGCCCTGTGCTTAACATTGAAACCAACGACTAAAGTACAAAAAATACTATAACAGATATTCACAATATGTCCCAGTCTCCACGATTCGAAGTTAACTTATATGTTTCTCCTTCAGAAGGTTTATAACTTCATCTGGTAAAAAGAAGAAACAGATAATACTTGATTGAAGGATAGACAAAATGGTAAGCATTTTTGACGCGAGAAATGGCTTAATTAACTGAAGAAAACTTGTAAATAAATGCTAATTGTATTCACAGCAAGTGAGAGGTATACTGTAGTTTTCTGGAACATGGTAGTTAATACGTAGTCACACTGCACCAGAATAGGTACGGGTTGATTAATTTGCAAAGTCGTAATAGATATTCGGCTTACTATGTCACCTGGGCCAGTGTCCGTTTCTTTCCCTCTCACTCAAAAAATGTAAAAATCACGAAAGAAAGATTGCTATACCGCCAAACATTATTATTAACTTCGTTTGAGCTTATGACAGGTAGCAATTGCCCAAAACATATATTTGCGTTTCATGTACCTTTTTACTATAAATTATTACGATGCTGGAGATGTTGTTCAGCACCTCCGTCGATTACTCGTTTCAGCACCGAACTGCCTTACTTATAAATGGAAATTTTCTTCTCTTAACTAAAATCATGGTCATGGTCCCATTTTCACTTCCATTTACTGTCGCTATATCCAGACTCGTTTATATCATATGTGAAACACACCCAGTTCTCTTCCCGCCTAGTAACTCCCAACCATCTTCTTTACCATACCATTTACCGAATGAGTTAAACGATAACTTCAACAGGAAAAACTAGCTGAAATCCTTTTCACCCCTTCGTACTCCTGCATTTCATATCAATAATTTCGGTTCCAAACCATACCACCACACTAATGCAAGGTCCTCGCCAAGGATTCAATGACCATTTGTCTCAGTCTTTGGATACGTTTCCGCATTACCATCTGAGCCGCAGGATTTTTAAGTGTCCAACACAACCCACTCAACTGCGTTTATTACTAAATGTTATTTCATGATCTTTTATCTTAAACTTTTTGGCATTTATATTTGTTCCACACTGACCTATCCTAGCAGATTTCTTATCCGGATCCCTCTGTAGCTACTCACAGTCCTCTCTTCGTTTAATTATACTTGCAACATCAAATCACCTGCAGAAACCAAACTTCAGACAGTAAATCAACAACAGTCAGAAAAATAAACAGCAAAACTCCCAATAATTGCCTTCTGTCTTCCTTGTTCTCTAGTACACTGCAGTCAATGGCACAGAACAACGTTTGCAATGATCGCAGACTGATTGGTTTCTTTCTTTAAATCTGGCAAGAACGTTTTAATTGCATCCCCTAAAAGATCAAACAGGTAGTTAAGAATTATAGTGAGCGTCCTGATGATGGGATAGATAAGGATAAATTAATGAGCCAGTTTAGTGAATTTGGAATGTAAAACTTTACTCAGTTTAACGCCAGGGATATTGAGTTTATGCGACTACAGTTTGCAGCAAAAAGAGCGTGTCCGGCGGACGATAATCCGCTTGTTTAAGGCTATCAGATGTTTAATCACATCCCTTTTGTTTAGGGGGCCGGGTGTGTTATTGGCCGCACGGCTAGGGAAATCGATTCCACCGCCTCTCTTCCGCATGCAACAACGGCGCCGCAGAAAAAAGAATTAATTTTTAAAATGTGATCCACAAAGATCATTGTTCTAGAAGGCTTCCTCCGCGTGCCGAAGGTCGCCGGTTCGAATCCGGCCGCGGGCATGGATGTTTAAGTGTTGTGTGTCTGTATGAATGTCCTGTCCGTCCTGTGGCGTCCATACATTGGAAAAAATGCAATATATATACTGGATGACGACTTATACACAAAACTGTAATTACATTAAGCTGGCTGTATGGCCTTCGTTGCCAAATACCATTTAAAAAAAAAAAAAAACAAGTGGCTTCCTGTACGCCTGCAACCTGCCGTAGTTGACTCTACGGCTAAGTTGGTCAACTACATAGATAATAAATACTTTTAGATATGTTCGTTTTCTAATCACTTTGTTTTACATTTTACCATCTACTACCTTCCTCGCGGAATAGATTTTAAATATTATTGTTATTATTTGATTCTTGATTTACGCCTCGTCGACGTTGAGATCATTAAAGTCTGAAAATGAAAGGAATTCGGCCACGGCCTATTAAGGGAACTATCCCGTTGTTCACCGTGAATGATTTGGGGAAGCCGTGAAAAATTCAAATCTGGATGGCCGGACCGGTATTTGAACCCATGTCCTCCCGAATGCCACGCTCGGTAGATTTGAAATAAGCGTATCGTGATAATAATAACATCATAATCGGAATTTCCCTCTGTCCTCACAGACCATGTCTCTAAGTAATGGCAAGTAACACATTCTAACTCAATGGACCGGACGAATTTGGAACACAGCTTTGAAATAAACAGCTATAATAATCATTTGTAAATAATGTTCAGCTAAATGTTGTCACTATTAGTACACTGTGGAATACATGTTTCATAAGTATTAGGTAAATGAAATGTTATATTGTGCTTAATCCACTTCAAAGCATTAATGGTTTGTCCCGCCTTCTCAGAGTCTTTGTCTTCTTATCAACGCATTGACCGTGTCAAGCGCAGGTGGTTACTATGAGGGAATGTTTACGCCTCCATGGCAACGTCTGGAAGATGAACTGGGGTGATTTCTCATTGCCTTCTCCATTTTAACAGTGTCGTAGTAAGTGTTGATAACTATGATAGTTTGCGTGGTTAGACTGAGTGTTGTTTGTGGATGAAAGATGAAAGAAGGTAAAGGGTGAAACACGGTGCCAGCTCATTCAGGCCTACTCTTCCGAAAGACATCAAGGTCACATGTCTTAAAGTCAAATCTGACGGACGAACCACCATCAACAGCATCCTCACTCCATACGCAAAGCGGAGAGGTTTCGAATTCAACCCAGGATTGTGTGTTAGGAATTGTGTACCACCACCTGCCACAAGGACTCGGAACTACTATCCCGTGTCAGCGTAGGACAGCATCACGGTCTTGCAGCCTACTGAGCCAATGCGGAGGAATATTTTTGCTGACGTCGACTTAAATCATTCCTCTTTGTAATTTTGCGGCATATTTGGCGGTCCGGTGTCTTACAATCGTGTTAAATGTTCCATCTCCTTCTTCCTAGTTCTAATTACTTCCTCATTTATATTAAAAATAATTCAATTCTTCTTTATTTTTTTCACTTCTCTTCGTATCTAGTAAGGTATACTCAGCTACGGCTCTCAATAACATGTTGGTCATAATGTTATTTTTTCAGCACCCGTATACCTTAGCTGCTAGTTTTCTGATGCGGAACCAGCGGCAAACCCTCTGATATGATTTGTGATGTGCCCACAGGTTGCCGCCGGCTGCGTGGTCAACCAGTGGCGTCGCCTGAACCTTCCACCCAGCAGCCACTCGTCTGCAGGGCTCGAGCGACATAACATCTGGATGGCTAGTTGAAGCCGAACGAAATGAAATCATATATTTATAACCGTATTGATACCAAACATCGTTTCTCAGTCTGAACGTCAAAGTGTAGTAAATAGCTCCAGTACTCGACACATGTCATTGGGAACATACCTACTGTAATCAAAATATAATTTTATTAAAGAAAACAACAATGTTGTTCCATCGATTCAAGTATTTTAATGAACATAAATATAATTGCACGAAAGACGTTCTTGGTGTCTCCTGACTACTGAATTATTGAGAGAAGCTACTTAGCTACCTTTTTATGAGTAACTGGCATTGGAGCTCTTGGCACTATTGCACAATATACAAATAATTTTTCGATAGAAACGTAAGTTTTTCAAACATAGAAAACAATTTTTATCGTCTGATATTTAAAACCAATGTCAATACGCAGAAAATATCTCACATCTAAGACTACCGTGGAAGTCACAAGTAAGAGTAAATTACAATAGTTATTTTTTCGACATTCACAGTCCTTAAAACTGCCTTCAGCAGAATGAGAGCAACTCAGAATACGTGCGGAACCTAATCCTTCTGGATTTGCTATATCCGCTCAAAGTCATCTGTTGCAAAAGAAAAGAAATTTTTATCTTATATCAAGAAAATTGATACATTTTCTTCACGAATGTTGTTACTCAATATACCTTCAAAACTAATATTGATTTTTAACGAAAGTTGTGTTTGATAATCACAGACAAGAGAAATTTAAAGTATTGAAAAGTTAATAGATTTTAAACAAGATAATCGAAACGTCAGCAGAAATTTTTGTTACAAACACGTAATATACAGATATTCCTAGCATGTACAGAACATTTTGTCCCTTTGGGGACTTCTTAAAATGTATGCATCTCTTAAGAGCATCACTTAAACACTTGAGACTCGAATGGAATTTTCATACATTTGGCTTGGATCACACTTGCAGTTTCAACTCTTCTAAATGTCAATTCACTACATTCGCAATTTATTTTTTGATTGGAAGCAAGTATACTTCATTGAGGAGTCATATGAAGCGTAATAAAAGTCTGAACGTTTTCTGTTATGAGATTGTTAAATCAAACAAATTAATTAAAGACTTCGATCACAAATGACCAAGCGGGTTAATTTCTACTTTAAGTGTTCTTAAATTTTCAGCTCATCTTCTTGTGGCATATTTACTACAAACTGCTTCAAGCTACGGAACCAAACAATAAGAAACCTTATCTGAAACCGATCTGCTTCCACGTTACCGTTCTTATAACATTTCTACTCTCACAATTACGTCACTGGCTTGGGGATAATAACTGTCAAGCTTCCTAGGCACACCGCTTGGCTCTAAAATTCTAAATTCTAAATTAATATTCGGAAGAAACTAAACAGATTTACATAAAAAGCTAGTTACTTGTCATTTACATGAATATAGCAGTTGCCACATTATTTCTAACTGTAAGTATGGAACACGAAATACACAATAAAAGTTTAAATTGAGAAATTGTCGTTAGTTGCACGGCTGATCCAGGTATATGAGTTGTTGGTTGATTTCTCATGTTGGTCGGATGGAAGAAGATGCTACGTAAATGTAATAAATTATTTCACATATATAAAAAAATATGCCGAAACGGAGATAAAAGTTTACACACAAAGTAGAACCTTCCGGCCTAACGTATGGTTCCCATGTGGGTGGACACACGATATTAAATTTCCAGCTTAGTTAATATGTTGTAAAAAGTATGATTAGTTATAAGGGTTACTAGTTCCGTAACCCGTTATTCGTAAATTAGTAGCGTCTTGTTTTAAATAAATACAAAACAAGTTAAGGGTAAAAGAATGTTAATACAAAGGAAGTAAAAATTGAAGCTGGATACAAAACTCTAAAGTTTAGTGATGGTTGCAACTCTCTGTTTAGTTGCGAATTTATCTTCATCTGTCATACTCAGAAATGCTCGGAGCAACAAAAACGGAATGCGTTCATTGCTTTTGTAGTTATCAGATGAACAGTAAAAATATGATTAACAATTCCCACAAGCTTTGTTCGAGAAGTATTTGTCTTTCAAGTTTGATCAAATTTGCCGTGGATATCATCACATCGGTAATATCCGCATCTGTGTACAAAAATGGTGACTATATGGATAATGAAGTACTTATCAGCGATCATGTACCAGCTGTTTGCTACAGAATAGGTTACACATTGACAAGTTACGCACAATTTCAAGTATGTACCAAAACTGTAGTTTACAACAGCAACAATGAAGATAGTTTAGCCGAAAAACAATTCTGCTACTGGAAACGTCAAGATCATTCTCAGTCGACACAAATCGTGTCATCTTCTTGCTCTTTGAGTCTTGCGATGAACTGTAGTGTATTGTTAAATATTTAATGTACATTGTTATTAGTTATGTAGTAGCATTATACTTCTACAACCGTTTAGCGGATAACCACAACAATAATTACGTTTGGATGTAGTGCTACGAAACAAATACAGCAAGTATAATTAACCAATTTGAGCATCAGTATTTTATAAACTAGAAAAAAATTATAAACGGCCAACAAAACTAAAACGTTATCGCCGAAATCGTCCTCTTTTATACTATCAAAATTGTATACTGTGTTAATGATCTGATTAAAAAAAAACAGTGTAATGGGAAAGTGTTCCAAATGTCTGACAGAATCGAAGTCAGAATTATTCTTAAAGCCAATATTGTAACGTCCTTATTTATTAGTATGTATATTTAAAATGCAGGAATACCACAACGAGGGCACTGCACAATTTATAAAAGTAAGAAATATTACGAGTCAACTGAATATTTTATACGCGTGATCAATTATTACATTTGAATATAATCGAGTATGTTAAATTTTATGTACTGTTCCTTTTCCTTTAAGGAAATTCAATTCTTGCATGACGTCCATTTGGTGCGAAGATGTTACTGACATATTTTTTACTATTTACAAGATCCTCTTGTCATTAAAAAGCCCTCATACTTTTATAAAATTATTTTATAAGAATACTTACGATTTTGGATATAATCTGAATGTGGTTAAATTTAAGATTTCTGCTCTTTAATTATTAGATATCTAAGATAAACGAATTGTTGATAAATATCAGCAAGTCATTCATTGTACCTATTGTTGCTGGTCAGCAATACAAAAACCAACCGAATTAATTGCTGTGTATGTGTACTTACTAGTATTAAATAAATGTGTATATCTCTATCTGTGTTAGTATATGATATACAAGTGTGTGTTGAAAAATAAATCGTGAGATTTGCTTAGCAAACTCCAGTTTTAGATGCTTTAAGTGTACATTGTCACAAATATTTTGCTGTATTATTTGTATTACTGCATTAGTTGTTAACGTCTGCAAAAGCAGACAGCTCCTAAATTCCTTCCTAAGAGATAATATATCATTTTATATGAATGAACGTATGTACATTTGCATTATCCACTATGTTTGGAGGACATGTGATATCTTAATCCTTCCTATCAACGCTCTAAGTTTTCTTGTACATTTTATAACAATCCTTATAATGTTATTATTATTAATAAATAATCAGAAATGTAAATGTTTTCGAATGTATTTCTAATTGAAGTGTTAGTGCTATTAGTTATTAATATTACTTAAAACACCTTCCATATTTGGTAGTAAATAACTGGACCACTACTTCTTTGAAATGTGTATAAAGGTAAAAATCTAGTGAGCTCTCATAATGTCAACATTTCTACTGTCTGACGTGAATGAATCGCGAAAATTATATCACCAAAAAACAGCTTACTTGCTGTGAAACAGTCAACCACTACTAAACACTAATTATTACTCCAAATTTAAGTGATATGTCAAAGTAAAATTTAAGAAAACACACACACACACACACATTTACTTATACTAGCTCTAGTAATTGGATAGTCTCCTTCAATTAAATGGTAAGTTTCATTGTTAAATGGAAGATAACGCACTGCAAAATTAGAAGATATCTTTAAGATCGAGCAAAATGATAAATTTGTGTTATAACTTGTAACTGTACTCTCTATTAGTTCTGAAACTTCACACAACTTCCCAAACAGAAAGTGCAACGAACAAAATTAACCCTCAAAAACGGTTGAAGTGTCACACTCGTTGTTTCATTTTTTTCTCTTTCTCTCTATGTTCCACGCTCTCTCTATACTTATGTTGCATTTGTCCCTCAATTAAATAGTTCTGTTGTAATTTTACTCTACAGTTTACATAAATTAGAAGGACAAAGACTTTCCAACACTGGTAGAGTCACCCTTCTCATTTATTCTAGTCCGTAAAACTACGAGGGAAAAAGAACATGCGCCAGTGCGTCATTTTACTACCCCTGTGATCTTAATAACGGAAATAAATAGGCATAAGAATACTTACATGTTCAAATACAGATATATTATTTTGACAGTCGTTTTATATTATTCTTCAGATGATTTATGATGCTAATATCAAAACAGTGTTGTGCAATAATTATGAGAAGAATATTTATATTTCACATCAACGAATACTAATTTTTGGAAGGCATAATAAAGCAGAATTAAAATTAATTTTATTCAATGCTTGTGATTTAAAAAATCTAAATGGAAGCATTATTTCATTTTGTTTGAATAGAAGTCAATCCAGACATCATAGTGGTTGTATACAAGGCAACAGAGAAACAAAAACTGAACAGTTTATATTCTTCGAAATTACAATTAGAAAAATACATGAAATTTACAGGGTATATTGTTTTAAATAACCATGTCACAATTGAAATACCTACAACTGATTCTATCTAATCTGTTTATTAGTTAGTTCCAGTTTAATATACGAACAAGAATCTGCATCATCTTCAAGTCTTTTCTGCATGAAAAGAATTTATAACACATATATAGAGTATTTCTTGGGTGCAATATTAAACAAATTTGAGGTAATAGTTACTTATTTTCCTATGACAAAAGGATGAAATTACATGCTGGCGATGCCTTGTACAGCAGAATACTATTCCATTATTTAAAAGATTATTATGTTAAAGCCACTGGCCATGTCACATATAAGTTACCGTTTGCTTTAATTTACAATTTTCATGTATCGTTCCTAAATGTTATTAGCGAATATTACATTGAATTACAATGAAACTCAATCTGCCCATAAACAGTACTTCATATAAACAATTCATGTAAGCAAATCGTTGATAACGAAAACGTAAAATTTGATTTATTATTTCCTTTTCGAACTTTACTCAATTAATACAAAGTCTACAGGATTGAACATAGTACCAGTGCGTAGGATTTTTTAGCGTCTTGTAACACCAAAACCACCAAGGTCTATCCCTCCCCCCCCCCCAAACGAAATCCTAGACCCCCCCCCCCCCCCCTCCCCCCCCCCTCCCAAGCCAGAATCCAGGATCCGCAACTGCATCAATCTACCAATTGCAGTTTTTCACGATGATGGAACAGTTACAACATCGAATAAGAAAATCAAAATGGAATGGACGCTTGCACCAAACTTAGCAACGAACAACAGCAGATCGCAGAGGACATTTCTCAAGCAGTCAGAAGAGGCGATTAATTTTCATCGATTGATCAGATGGAAAAGGTAAAACGTTCCTTTACAGAACTTACGCAGGGTAAGACAAGGCCTACTTACTTATCCTTGACACTTCAGTATCATCTGTCATGTCATAACAAAAACAACCAACCTTCTTCGAAGAGCATGACTGATAATTTCCGATGAAGACAGTTACCGAAGATGACGAACGAAAAATTCAAGATCAGTACACTCTGAAATCAAATGTTTTTTACAATGAGGTATTCTAAATATGATCACAATAATAAACTCTCTTTGCCATTTCGTATATAAACCTCGCTGAGTATGTAATTGCAAGAATCCAACAAAAGACTGCATCAGGAGGATGAATTTACGGAAGTTTGGGAAGGGGTTTACTACTTATTTATATAACCTAATATTATTCCTTTATTAATGGGATGATTCAATATCTGTTCATTGAAGTTCTCTGGAGAATATCCATGGCTGTTATATAGGTGAGCTGATACAACGCAATTTTTACAAAAATTCTCCTTTGCTAAGATATTAAAAATATGATTATAGGAACCCAGCAGTAGTCAACATGGTACCTACGCCCACTAGTGGGCGTTCTAGCATTCTTAGTGGGCGTTAGGAGTATTGCCCTATACTGAAGCACTTTCCTCTTTTTAATTTAATAGCATTATTTAAAAACATTTCCATACATTAAATGAGCTAGTTATCGAGTATTTAGTTTTGCAGCTTTAGCCTCATGGATTTCATTACTAATTTAATTTATTAAATGTAATTTCATGCTTCTATATATGCAAAGTATAAACAAAAGAGATTTAACCACAGTAAGCTGTTTTATAAAGAGTTACACTGCCAACCTTAGAGATATGTTTCAACTTGCTTTAACTTTGTTTTATTAATTTTATAAAGGGAAGTTACTTCTCTACTTCATAAAGCACCAATATTGTGGAACAGGTGGGCAGTTAGAAAATTTTACTTTTAAGAGAGATACAAAAGTATATAAAAGGTTGACTACCCCTGTATGAACCGGATCATTAGATACATATTAGACACATAAACGAAAAAATTTTTTAACATTTTAAACAAAGCTAAAGCAAGATTATTAGTAATTCATCAAGTGTTTACTAAAATTCTTTCAACGATTTTTGCGGAATGCTAGTACGAACTACCTTTCTAAGATATCTTTAAGTACAATTGGATGCTTAATAGTGTGTGGTAGCATAGATATTCTGTTCATTACACCATAAACGTAATTGTAGTATATTTACATGTACAACGTCTCCATTCGTCCCAGTAGTGTGGGTGTCATTGTAATTGCCAGATTTACCCCTTCCTATTTTTCTATATTTTTTTCTATTTTCTAGAATCTTTGACTCGGTAATTCCATCTCAATTGCTCCTGATTTCATCTTGATCCATTCTTACACAAACTCCTGATCGGTACACTAAACAATCGTAGTTTTTGTGTTGATTCCTCACCTTTTGCACATTTGTAATGTAAGTACGCTATTGTATTCCTGTTTTTAGCTACGATACTACTTCATGTCCTAAGACCAAGTAAAAGGATAAGCAAATGTTTCTTACAATAGATCAATATCATTGAAAAAAGATTCTAGGGACAATAGTACCACGTAAGCCCATTCTCTACCACTTAAAGAATTTCTTCTGTACTCATACCAAAGTTAATGAATTAAACTATCTATTTTACATCAATGTTTAATAATATCAGTATATCAGAAATATCTGTCATGTTAATTACGTTTTGGTTTTAACCTAATCCTAAGATATCCCACGGTGTGCAGTTTAAAGCAATCTGGTTTTTGCTAATTACACTTTATGTCATTTTGTATTGCTTCTGGTGTAGCACAAGGAAAAATCTTAGTATCCAGTGCATTAGCAATGGTGTAAGGACACAGCCAGCGTTTTTCGCAAGGAAGGATCGTACAAAGCCTTATAATTCAATATAAGCTCTTTAATACTAAGACACCAACAGAAAAAGATATAAAAAATTGATTGAAAATGGTAAGTAGAGTAAATTTTCAACCAGGAATGATGGAAAGTTTCTCAAAACTGTACTGTACTGTACATGCACAGAAAATACCAAAATTATCATACAGGATATAAAAACGTTTCTTGATACGCAGCTCTCTGTGTTTACTTCGCAGGTATGGAATTGGAGGATATTGTTAATATTTCAGATTAAACAACTATTTGTGGAAAAACAAATGGTTATACCAAAGATAATGCTCATTATCTAAACATCTGAATCTAATATCTCTTGTAAAATGGTTTGCATATTTTTTTAAAAAATATATAAAAGTAGCTGTTTTGAGAGTAAATGAACATGACACTGCTAGTAAGGTTATTACCAATTTTATTAATAGACAAACATCAATTATATTCAAAATAAACTGTAGTAAATGGAAAATCGAAATTGTAGGGAAACGTAACCAAAAACTAGCAGACCTTATTTTTTTCCCTTACAAAGGTAATAAAAACAGGAGATAATCATGTATTCAGTGGTGCGGGAAACACGTTAGTAGTGTGTGCATTGGTCTTTTAATTCACACATCAAAAGTGTTGTGGAGGGTCGTGCATTTCTGTGATCGAGGACACTTGATGCCAATTTACAGGGCAAGATGAGTTCATTTGGATCCATGCCGTGATTCTCGTGACTCTTCTTGATAGAAACTGCTTATCTACAGTTTCATACTAGGCATTTGTATTACTCGCATATAGACGTTCTGATTTCACGAGTGAGTAGTATTGCCTGATTTTAAGATCTATAGATCAGCACTTTTTGTTACAAAAATTCTTTGTGATACCACACGCTCTTTCCATCCTTTGTATCATTTCTAAACTGTTTAGTTGAATTATTTCTCCCATATATTTAATTCTTTTTTTTTTTTTTTTTTTTTACTTTTTCTGTTCGTCCAACAAATGTTAAATATTTTGGAACATTTTTAATGTTTCTGATTCTTTTTTTATTTTTCCAAAAATTCTCAGATCTGTTTTATTCATTATTACATCCAAGATATTAATTTGTGTTTGCGCATTTGTAATACTCTCTGAAAGTATAACGAAATCGTCCGCAAAAATTGCTAGGCAATTAATGTCAACACTTTTGTTATTTGTCCTCAAAGTTGTTGGTGAAATTTTGTGTTCTTTCAATTTTTGTTCAGATTTTTTTTAATATAAGTATTTTAATATAGTAGTAGACTATTTCAACATATATTTGGTACTGTAGACCGGAAGGAAATTATATTACTATTCTTATACGACTATCTAATACGAAGGGAGTAGGGTAAAAAAAGCTTTGATTTTTATTTTTCTATGTATATCTAGATATAAAATTCTCCTACAACATTAATGATTACCTTCGGTGATGCTTTCATCGTTCAGCATGCCCATTTGCTTCTCGTGAAGTAATAAACTGACAGATACGAAACTTAAATTAGAAAGAAAACACTATTATGTGTATAAAATGTTTTCGGGTTTCCCAACGGGGCAGCGCATTTTATACAGTTGATACACCGGGAAAGCTTCCATTCATTCAACACAATTATGATTCCTTATCTTATTATATCTAGACGATTTCTTCATCAAGCGGAAACTGGACTGGCAAATAAATTTTCCCTGCATGATGCAACCTGTTTCTCTGGAGCGACGTGAGAAATTAGCCTCTTCCAAATAAAACGGCAGAAGATCTGGGATTAGTTCCTTGGATTGGAAATGCTACCTTAAATCACAGATAACAAGAGACATAGCGTTAAGCATCTCTTGTTGATGATTAAACAAATTAATGTTTAGAGTTCAACTATTTCAGGGTGATTTTTAAAATTTACCAAAAATTTTTAGTGGATTTTGTTGCCAAAAGATAGAAAACCTGATGTAGCGGTTGACTGACCCTACGCATGTTGCTTTAGCTACATGTAAGAAAATTTTGGAGCACACAAAATATAGCCAACAGGAATGAGAAGTTTTTGTAAAATTATCATCCACAAAGTCCTGTAAATAGTTTTTTAGGGATGTATTTATTTTCCTATTTTAAAACTTTGACATGAAGACACAAGTTTATCGAAAAGCAAACAATTAAAGCAGCAGGTAAGTTGAATTATAAAAACCAATTTACATCCAGATATGGCGTACCTTTTCATACTTTAGACACTACTGGCGTGAGGAGCTGATTACAAATTCACAGTGGAGAAATTGTAAATATGAATGAACTAGGTAATAACAATGATTTCGTATGATCTCCATGGCCCAGCGGCAGAATTACTAACCGGCTGCGCAATCCGCCTCTATCGTTGCCGTTTAATACAACCCTGTAGTACAGGTTACGGGGCACCACAGTTTAACATAGAAACCCAACGACGGAATCGTTCTGGCAAGGATTGTCAGAGGTGAAGGAGGGGTTAACAACAAGCTGGTGAAGCTGATGAAGCAGTAAAGGCAGGAATTGTATTAATAAGACTAATGCTAATGATCAGAATATGTAAGAGGTAGTTAACAGTCTTCTACAAGCGAACTATAGAAATGAAATGAACAAAGAAATGGAACTAAATAACCTGTTAGATATGCAAACTCCAAAAATAGTTGCGGCGGCAAAGTCCCGTTTAATATAATTGTTATATCATGTGGTCTTGCAACCTCGTGGCAGAGTTTCAATTTGCTACGCATCCCACCTCTATCGTGGCTGTACCTTGGTTTAACGTGATAACAGAACCACTAAACGTCCTATCGTAACTCATACAATCATACACATCTCTTAATGGAAGTTATGCTCGTTAATGACGAAATACCCTTGGTTTATAGAGTGTACCACAGGGACAGAGAAAGTTAGCGAAGTGTTATTTTTACCGGTTAGCAGTACTACTACATAAGAGTGTGGGCTTTCTCGGCTTATATATAGATGAAATTTTCTCGGGGAAACTAGCCTAGTGAGAACGTGTGAACAGCAAGACGTCAAGGACGCTAATGACCCAACGTCGACGCGCCCTAAAACACCACCACCACCACCAACAACAACAACAACAACAAGACGACAATGGCAGCAGACATTATGACCGCTGGAACACCGTGCTATACAAACGTTCTCACTCGGTTAGTTTCCCCGAGGAAATTCCATCTAATACTACTACAGTTCGCTGTTATTCATAGATGAGTTATTAGGAGCAGATTTCTACTAGACACGAAAGCAAAGATAACCGTCTCAGGTGCTTACTGTAGCGGAAGAATAAATGAGCGAAGTGAAGACCTCAGGGAGAAACTAAATATTCTGAATTCGTAGGTGAGAATAGGATGGTCATTATTTGTGTTGAGTGTGAAGGATATAATAGTAACCCTATGCTGCAGGTATTTCCAAATATCTTAGAGAGCGGAGGCGACTTTACACAATTGTTAGAGCAGAGTGCAAAGGGATAGAAAATTCTGGATATATGCCTAATAATTCCCGCTGTTTAGTTCGCGAGGTCTCAGGTTACTAAGAAATAAATTATCAGTTCTTACAGACATAAAAGGGTTCAGTAAACTCGTGATCAAATTTGTAGGTTGTTATAGATAAAAATTTAAAAGGGTACAGTACCTGACGTAAGTGATGAGATATTTCAGGAAAAGTGGAAGGAGGGAATCCATTACATTTTGCAGGCGTAATGGAGAAAGAAATAAAACAAAAAATTAAGAAAATAACGGAACCTGCATAACACAATATGGAGGCGAGAAGGCCACGTAGGTTGAGACGATGATAAAACAATAGCGTATAAAAAAAAGCAAGGTGAGAAAATTCTCGAAACAGCTAAACCAGGAATCATTGCCGTCAAAGAGAAGAGCTAAAGAGATATTTATAAATAATTTTATGTCTACAGGGATACAATGAATGAAGCAACCAGTCTTAGATTGCTACATCAGCGAATTGAGGGTTGGAAAAAGATAGTGACGAAGTTACCAAAGATATGAAACAGGTGGGAATATTAATTAACCGACAACTCGTTGTTATTGACTGTTTCTTTAATTACAACTAATCAATTGGTCTAAATAATCAAAATCACGGCAGTGCAATTGAACTTATTGTTTATATGCTGGGTACACGTGCCCATCTATTTCCCATATAATATTCTGCGGTTTTTTGCTTATGACATTGTTACAGTTTTGTGAATTTCATTTCATTATTAGTATCAGTATGTAACATAATGGACATATACATCACGAAATAAACAATGATAGCATGTCAGTTCATACAGTAAGTTGATTTTTTAAAGCCTCTACGAGATAATTTTAATTGCAGTGATATTGTCTGAATAGTGTGATTGAAAGCAATATAGTTTCTAATTTTTTAGTAGCTTCAGGATAACATAATTCTGCTACGGCGCCCAAGAGTCAATATTTTACAAAATCATCACCGATCATTACCTATTTGAAGAGCATCTGAGCAGTACACTTGAAGGAGCAACTAGTCATATTTTGTTTTACTTTATTTGGAGGAAAAGAACATTTTGATGTATGTATATGAAAAGTAATTTGGGTTGACAATAAGTGAGCACTGAGCGTGGCGGGCGAGTGTTAACGCCCTGACCTCGCATTCAGGAGGATGCGTGTTCGAATTCCGGTCCGGCTATTCAGATATGTATCTTACACAGTTTCCGCAAATCACTCCAGGTGACTGCCGGGATAGTTCCTTCAAAGGCCATGGCCGAATTCCTTCCAGTTTTTTCCCGCCACTAATGACCTCTACGTCGACGAGGCGTAAATCATAAAACAAGTAAGTGGAAGTAAAAAAGGCCTTGTTATTAAATGAAAATTTCCACTAACGTAACTGCCAGTAAAACTAAGAAGGTTACAAACTTTACAGATTATAATACCGCACTCAGTAGGACTTTTTACTGAAACTGACTGTTCCCTACATTTGCTTTCCGCCCTGATATGTTAAATAAGCTAATGACTTATTTTCCACGGTGTTTGAACCTCGGTTAAGCGTATAGAGTTGTCTTCAGCATCACATGGTTTCATCCAGATGGCACTGAAGCAGTTGGCATTATAAATGGAGTCGCTCACCAGCTGGTTTAGTATAATAATATTCGACGAACTATTTTTTTTTTTTTTTTTGCTGTCATCATTCTCTTAACCCTTCCTATCTCTTATCCCTTCCTATCTTGTGATAACCTCTTCAAGTCAACATCTACTTGATATATTCTAATCTTCTACATCTACAGTTCTTTCCTTCGACTGCACCCTCAACTAACAAATCAACCAAACCCGCATGTCGTAAAATGTGACCCACCATCCTGTGTCTTCTTTCTGTAAGACTCTTTCTTCCTCAAGCTTCTTTTCTCACCCACCATTTCCAAAACTCGTTCATTTCCTTATCTATCCACTTGATTTTCACCGTCCTTCTAAAGTTCCACATTTCAAATGCTTCAATTTTCTTTTCCTCTGGTATTTCTACAGTCCATGCTTCGCTAATATAAAGTGCTGTGCTCCACACACAGAGTTTTAAAAACTTCTTAGCCTTAGATCAACATTTGAAACTAAAAAATTCTTTTCGCTGGTGCTATTCTACTTTTAACGCCATTTCTGCTTCTGCCATCAGTTGTAATTTTACTTCCTAAGTAGCAGAATTCATTTACTTCTTTTAGCGCATAAGATCCTATTTTTATATTTGATCCTCTATTACTACTATTATTTCTACAACATTTCATTACTTTTGTGTTGCTTTGGTTTATATGAAATCCAGAATCTGCCTTTCGTTTTTTATTCACGACATTCAGTAACTTCGTAAATCCATCATTCTGTTTTGCTAAAAGGACTATCATCAGCAAAACGTAGCATATTGATTTTTTTTCCTTAAATACTCATGCCACATTCAAATGTTCTTTTACTACCTTTATTGCTTCGTCTACATAGAAATTGAATATCAGTGGAGATAGACTAAACCCTCGTCTCACGCCTTTCTTAAATGACGCATGTCTCTCATGATTCTAACTCTAATAGAACGAATGAACTGGGCAATGTGTTATACGGGAATTTTGAATATTGGACGAGGATGAAATGTCAGGTGGCTCAACAATATTGCGAAGGACCCGCCTATACATTATGCTTCGAAAATACGTGTCGGCCTGTTGTATACTATCAACCCAAACATCAATTTTCAGTAATAAGCGATGAATATGAGTTTTCTAGTACACATACATCCAGATTATAATGAGTAAAATACACGCAGCAAACACCGAAATGTCTGAACGTTGTATGATACAACTGATGGTGCACTTCCTTTTGCTGATTGCTGATAACCACTTTTCTTCTTTGGAAGCATTGCCATACATGTTACGTTATATTTACTTCTGTGTCAATTCCAGTATAAATTGCATACTTAAATGCTTCAAGTTTCTAGAGTTTCTTTCTGCACTGATTGAATATAAAACAAGAAAGAGCAGGGTAATATTTTTTAGAAAAAGGGCAAAAATCATCAAAATGAAATGGCAGATATTAAATAAATCAATAAAGCTGGGTTCGGTGACAAGAAATGTGGAATTTCAGTGACTTAAATCATCCATCTTGACAAAGTAAAACATAGATTTACCAAAACAATTTGTTTGAGCCTTAGTAGTCTATATGACCTCTCTTGGGGTGAGATGACGTTAGACGTGAAGCAGGTTGCCTCATCACACTTGATGTTAGAGCTTTCGTAATTTTACACCGATTGTTACAACGGCTTAGCCGCAAATCTCTTCAGTCGACACCCACACATTAGGAGCCCAAATCTGTCCTCGAATAAGCATTCGGTGATTCTGAAGTTGAAAGCACTCAAAACGACTACATCGTAGTGGTTCATAATGAACGAAATGCATCGTGACATTCATACAATATTAGGTCGGAAGAAAAAATGACAAAATTTAAACATTCTTACTGGCAATATTCTAAAGCAGCCAAGTGTCAGCTACAAATAAGTGCGTCCAATTCTCCGCAGGTTACAGTATAAAGGAATTCCGCTCCTGGTTCAATCATTATACAATTGGTTGTTATTTCTCGAAATATGTTTGAAGGAACATTTAACGCTTCTAGGTCTTTTCTTTAAAGTGACGCATACCCGTTGCAAGGTTAACAAAGTCGTACTCGTGAAACACCTCCTCGACATTCCAATTTATAAAATTTCGTTTCTTTTGTAATTCTTATCCCAGCTGGTCGACTTTTATAATATTCTGTTTATCTCTATTTTTTAATCATATTCATACGGCCTTACAATACTCAAAAATAAAAAATTCTTGACTGCGAAATATCCCCCTCAACCAACCCTGCACAACCAAGCTGTTGATGTACTTCTCAATGAAGAAAGGCTTTGTTAAGGTCACCGAAACAAGTTACACTTTGATGACATAATCCGTTTAGTCGACTATTAGAATCCTGGAAAAAATATAGGAAACCATCTACAGGCAACATTACAATGGCAAGCGCTTGCTTGTTCATTACGAGTATGTTGCAGGATGATATTTCACAAGTTATATCGAAAATAGATTCACATTTTTTCCATTTTAAATGAACGCAAATAATGACTCCATAGTCAACACACAGTACAGGGGAAGACAGGGCTATACTGATATAATTTCAATCGATACTTTAGTACGCAACTAGGAGAAAAGAAAGAAGTGTCGAAAATATTCTTACGCCAATTAGATGCCGCTTTTTGAAGCTTGAAATGTGTCTCATAGATGTTATCATAATTATATCTAAAACCAAATCGGTCCCTTCCAGAGGCATTTTCAGCTCGCGGAATAACCAAAAATCAGAAGGACCCATGGGCGTTGGGAGATTGACGAACCACTGGAGTTGTGTTACCGGCTAAGAAAATTTCATTCAGATGTGTTGCATTATCATGATGCTGCTTCCGTTACCCTCAAGTTCGATCTCATGCGATTTATGGCATCACGAAAAAAAGGCGATCTCCAGTTGGAATTCTTTGGTAATATCTTAATATTTGTGACATTATCTCTAATTACCGATTCAATTTTTATTAGTTTACTGTTATTATTATTAATGCATTATTTTCCATATTACGAGGGTTAGAACTTATATAGGGGCAACCGATACAAAAGCGTTACATGTTTGCACCACTTACTGTCCTTCAAAGTAGTCACCAGCGTTGTGTAGAACCAGTTGCCAGCGATGTGGAAGGCGTAGTATACCGTTAGAAGAGCCTGTTCTGTTGATGGTGCGAATGGAGCGGTCTACTGCCTGTCGAATCTCTGGAACAGTTCTGAAGCGAATGCCACGAAGTGGTTCCTCCATCTTCGGAATCAAATCAAAGTCACAAGGACTTAAGTCCGGGGAGTATGGTGGATGGTACAGTACTTCCCAGTCCCATCGACCGTACAGAACAGCCACAGCTTGCGCTGTATGCGCCCGCCGATTGTCGTACAAAATGATGGGTGGGCTGCGCAGAAAGTGTTGCCGCTTCTTTCGCTAAGCGGGTCGCTCCAAAAACGAACAGTCATACTGTGCATTGACGGCCTGCCGTGGAGGAACGTAATGCGTTAGGATAACACCATCACAGTTGTACACGAGAATCACCATAACTTTCATCACTGTCCACTAACGCGGCAGCAGTATGCATTTTTTCTGCAGACACGTTAGGACGACCTGCCCGATGCATGTCTGTCACAATTTGCCGACCTTCGTTGAAGGCTTTTACCCACTGTGCCACTGTTCTGTACGGCAATGCCGATTCCCCGCAGGCCTCTTGAAGACCTTGATGACACCGTCGTGCTGTACGACCTCTGGCACATTCAATCTTGATCCAACTCCGTTGTTCCTGTTTCAAAAACATAGTGACACCATTACGTTAGACCGCTCGCTCTCAAGTGACTGCGTTTCCCTTGACTGTGCGCACGCCGGGGACGTGGGACGGCTGAGTCTATTTGCTCGGAGGTAAGGTAGGTACGTCAACAACGTGTGCTATCAGATACAATAATAGATTCCATTGCATAGTGTCTCCACAGCAGTGTTGCCACTATTTAAGTTCCAACCCTCGTAATTATAAGTATTCTGAATAAATCTATTAATGGTTAAACTTGATTTGTTTTATTATTGGGTTCTAAAATGCAGTTTTTTTAGTAATCGTGGCTATCATAGTGTTGTTATCTAAATATAATAAAAATATTTGACACTAACCAGCTCAGCTGGGCGGGCAGCGATCGTTGATTGGACGCCTGCATTGTAGTGTGGCAGGTCGCGGTGCAGTGTATATGTTCCGCCACTTGGAGAAGGTTGTATGGCGCGAGTTCAAACTGAAATAGCACGTGGAATGTACCTAAAACTTGTTTCAATGTAACATAAGTGTTTTAAAAGCTGTTTCAAGGATCGGTATTATTTAAATTCACTAGTATTTCAGACAAAATAGTGAGTATTCATTTCCAGATGTTGACAAAATACCTCTCAATTTGTTTGGTGGTCATATACCAGAAACTCAAGCTAACCGCGGGTTGGGAGAGTAGAATTGGGCCGATCTCGGTTAAACAACACGCCTTCATCCTCTGTCGGAGTGGTTAGCTCGCAACTGGCTGACAATTTCCAGGATAATTGGTAGCTCACATTTGGCGATCCTTATTCAGGATTAAAGATGGTAATTATCTTGATAACATACCATCTCAAACGTCTGGCGCTTCTTATTTAATAGTGATGGATCTACGATCCTCAGAATAAGCGACACGTAATTGGCAACTACCATCGTCCAATTACTGCTTTGGGAACGCAAGATTTACATCCAAGATAACAGGAGGCAGAAACTGTAACGCTAAAATTTGAACAGTAAATTGATGATAAACTTTTTTTGAAAAAAATTCCAAAACGTATACGAGTGTTAAAGACAGTTTAATTTCCAAAGGGATATTTTCCATTGTTCAAATTGTTTAGAAAATTAAAAACTGAGAAAAAATGTTAACTGTTCAAAAATGTTAAAGAAATATTTCGATAATTAACAATTAAAAGACATATTCAAAGTTACGGACAGCAGTAGTATGTCCAATTCAGATTTTAGAAAGTGTGGAAACTCATAGTTAAGCTGAAATAAAAACAATTTGTTAAAAAAGGGAAAATTATTTCTAATTAGTTAAGTGTAGAGGTTACTGATTTCATGTACACATGTGCGTGGTTGGTTTCAATTCCAATGCTGCTTCGAGTGGATTTTTGTTCTTGGTTTTGCATTTCATGTGCTTTAAAGAAACTACAAAACTTCTAGTTATAAGTAAGTAGTTTTGTGTCTTGGATTTTGGACTCTGCTGAATTTTGTAGCTGCGTTGCCGAGAGGCGTTGATCCATTATTAAGATGGCTACTGACCTTGAAGAAATCATTATCGTTCTTAAAGAGCTGTGTTAGCTGCGTAACTAAATTATTTGTGTTTATAGGTCTTGTAATTTGTTTGCCATTATGGAAAATAATTACAGGAAATTAATATGAATGAATGCTGGAAATAGTTTGGGGAATGGAAAATGAAATTACAATTCCGGTTGGCAAACCGATAGTTCGAGGATTATTAGTATTAATTTTAAAAATGTAAACCGGGATGATGCAGTGATAACGATATCCAGGTTCAAATTGAATTAAGCAGTGTTAACAATAGAGAAAGGCTTAATGAATTGATTATTTAAACCAATGATAATGGGGAGGACAGGATTTGGAAGAAAATGCATTGTCACCAAAGCTAGAACTAACACATGATGCTCGAGAAAAGGAGATAGATTTCCGACAAATAATGGCCTTCATAATGCATTATGTCACAAGAAAACCAACAAATGAAAGAAAGTCAAGAAAAAAATTTCAAGAAATAAAAGAAAGTATACAGATGAAAACAGAAACTATGGGTAGAATATAACTAGCAGAATTGTACAAATATCAAAAGAAAATCAAGAAATATAAAAATTATCCAACAGGAAACCTAAGAAATAGAGAAGAAAATTACTGAAAACATTACTCAGAAGGAAGAAAAGATGGAAGAGAGGATAAAGGACGTTCAAGAAAGTTGGAAACAAGAAGCCTAAAAAAATTTAAATAATTCCCAGGGGGAAGATAATGGAGATACAACTGGTGAAAGTGAAGAAAACGAGGTGGAATATTTTAAAGCAATGGTAAAAAAAAATTAGTTATTTCTAAGGGGGCAGATCAAGAAACGGGGAACGCTCCATTGTACATTGAAAGTTTTTGAATCCACTGACAAGATTTTTAACTTGGCAAAGATTAAAGGAAATGAAATAAAAACTGAACAAAGGTATGGAGGTTTTTCGAAAAATTTAAGTAGGCAAAAGTGACGGAAAATATGTGCTTGCAGAAAACAATATTTCAAAGCATTTAATTATGGAAATGAAGCGACGTAAGGTATGAAGAATAAATGGAACTGTTGCCGAGAAGGATCATAGGCAAGTAATTAATGAGAAGCGATGTACATGGAAAAGAAGAGGAATAATTAATAAGCAGTGACATAAAAGAAAAGAATTTTTCGTTAGTAAAGAAGCAACGAGGAATTTGAAGACTAAAGAAAAAATGCAGATTTGTTAAAAGGAAAATATGGAAACAAGAGACGAAAGAAGATTGTTTGAAGACATGGAGGCACATAACTAAAATGAAACACGATCAGATGTAACGTACGTATAATATGGACCTTAATCCTATGAATTTGAAAACGGAAAAAATGACGTGTAATGAAAGAGAATATAAAGATGAAGTCAATGGTAATGAATCGATTGTACTACCAAAGGCAAAACAAACCTTATCAACAGTGAAGCAGGCACAAATATAAAGTGTGCGGTATGGTTATGATTTTGAAGAGTGATGGAAATATTTGGAAATGATAAGAAATAAGATGAAGAAGACATGATGATATGGGGAAAATTGTCTACCGGACGAAATGTGAAGAAGAATATAATGAATGATGACTTATATGTTCTGGAAATTATTGAGAAGAGGGGGCATGACATGATTATGTAGGAGAAAGCTTGACAAAAGGAACAATTCAGTGCGAATTCATTTCTGAGATTTTATTCGCATGAAAACGGAGTAAAACGCTTATTACTTGAATTCTGAAATTAAGAAGGTTTCCGGTATTTACTGTGGACTGATTTTTATGAAGTTAATGGAAAAGCAAACGTGAATGCTTACTTACTAGATTACCCTAAATTAAATTAAAAAATTAGGTTTACATTGTTAATTTTGAAGTTATATAGAATGAAAAAACAATTGTACCTATAATAATACGTATATAAGTGTGAATATTGGATTGAAATTGATAGCGATATTTTTTTGATTTAGTTTGTGTTCTTTTCTGTATTATATTCAGCAAGTAAGTGAGACACATTAGGACAATAACTTCATATTTTGAGAACTTAGATGCACAGTGATTTTTTAGTGATTTAGCTAATGTTGTTTTGGTTATATACAGCAAGTAAGTTGGATACCGTTAAAGGGCCCCCACTAATTTTCATTTGAGCAATGATTTCACAACTGATGACGTTGTTAAAAAAATGGTTGGTGTATCAGACAATTTGTAGGAACATTCCGACAAATGAATTAGAAGTCTGCAACATATTATTAATTATTACGTGATGTGGGGCATTTTCATTATTACTATACTATTTATATTATTAATATTGAGTCTGATGCATTTATTAATTATAAGTATCCTGAATAATTGCATTAATGTTTGTAACGTGATTTGTATTATTATTCAGTACCACAGACTTTAGTTTGTTGAGTAAATGGGGTACTATAGTGTTTGTATTAAAAGATGTTTCAAGGAACGGTATTATTTATATTCAGTGGTATTTCAACAAAAAAGTGAATTTTTCATTTCCAGACGTGATCACAATACTACTATTTAGCGGTTATATACCAGGAAATCGTAAATAAAACTATCTGAGCTAACAGCTTGCATTTGTTGAGAGAAGAGACTTGGGCCGTTCTAGTCTAAATAACAGGCCGTCATCCACTATCGGGGTGATTAGGTCACAATTGGCTGACAATTTTCCATATAAATTGTAGCTTACATACTGTGGTACGTACTCGAGATGCATAACCAAAGAAAACAGTTTATTTTATTTATTGTTGCTGTTCACTAATAGTTTTTTGGCCTAGGGAGTACTGATTGTCTCAAACTGTAGTACCTTTATTCCCAGGTCGCACCCGTAACACACGAGTCATCAGCAGTGATCAAGCATTTAAGAAGTCTCAGTCACCGTTTGCGAAGTTCGGGTTGTCTTGAGAGTCTTTCGACTAAGTTTGTTCTTTTCCGTCATTAACAGTTTCGCATTGGTTTGAGGGAAACACTCCACAACGATAAATCCTCGCACAAGTTGGAACTTTAGTCCCCAAGTTCTCGAATAATGACACCAGAATTTTGAATTTTCAAAATCCACACTCGAGCAATGACCTCGTGACTTCACTTGTTGAGGGCCTAACAGCACGCAAGTTGTTCGCGAGAAAAATTCAAATCGAATGAATAAATCACGTATGTCAGCCAGTTTTGATTCCAAGCGACGAATCAAGGCAAAAAATGGAGCCACTGAGCCATTCTAACCGATCTTGAGAACGCCAGCTGTCTCGAAGAAGATCACACTTTAGCACAAATGTAAAAGTCCTCTTATTATATGCGTGGGAAACCTCAGAATTCAAAGCAAAGTTGTTAAAGTTATATGAAATAAAGAACTTGGGAAAGTCTGAAAGTCAGTCAATATATTTAGAAACTTAAAACACGAAAAGGAGCTTGTTTGCACCTACTGTACATTTCGGAAGTCAGATGAAATAGAGGAGAATCGAAGGGGAATGCTTGGAATAGTACTTTTCAAAATAAATCCATGACGACTGATAAAGCAATAGACACATACAAGGATTTGAAAATTATTGAGGAAAACGAATCAATCAGTCAGTGAAATTATATTTAGTTTATTTAATCCCGATGAAACACACGCCCCATTGGCAATTTCCCTACACATTCATCCCCCCCCCCCCTTTCTCCTGCACCCACCTACTTTCTTGCCCTCTACCAATTTCAACTTTAAATTCTATCAACGTTTTTGGTAAATTATTGATCATTTCTCTTCATAACTTATTCCAATCGCTGACACCGTTCCCTAAAAAAGAGAATCATCCAAAACCCTTGTAACTTAACTTTAGTGCCAGCTTGTGGTCATGTTCGTCTTTTCCTTTCCATGTATTACTTTTAATTCTTACACTAATATTTTTCCATACCTCATCACCAATATATGCATATTATACTACCACGACTCTCTTCACCCCCCCCCCCTTTTTCCAGTCTTCCAATGAATCGCATTCCATCTCTTTTATCATATCAACTGATGATTGTGTTCTGCAGTAATTACCAGATACAAATCTAGCAGCCCCTCCAATTCCTGCATTTGATACCCAGAATGAGGATCCCATACAACACCACCTATTCAAGAATGGTCTAACCAACGTTTTGTAACCCAGTTCCTATACTTCTTTCGTACATCTCATCACTCTCTTCAAAAAATGAAGGATTTTGATATCCTTTCCTGCTACCTGTCCAATTTGTCCTGCCCAGTTGAGGTTGTTATCAAATGATATGCCAAGATATTTACATGTCACGTATTCAACAATCAATTCTTTTCCCACCTTGTAGTCATAATCAACCTTTGTTTTTTTTATATGTATATCTAATGAGCTGACACGTCTTTGTATTTATCTTCACCCCATGTTGCCCAACCAAACTAGATGCCCTGTCCATATCACCCTGCAGCTGTTTTCAGTTATCTACTGTTTTGATACTTTTATATAACAATGAGTCACCTCCAAACAATCGATCCATTGATTGTAAACCATCAACACAATTATTCATTAGAATAATAAATAGCAATGGTCCCAATACGCTACCCTGTGGCACTCTGATTATTATTTCCACATCTTTTAATACTGCATTCCATACCATAACTTTTTGCTTTCTACTTTTTAAAAATTCTTTAACCCAGCAAATCATTTTCTCATCCACTCCGTATTTACCACCACTTTATGGCTCACTCTGTCAAAGGCCTCCACTGTCAATTTGGCATTCCTTGTCCATTTAGTCCGAAATATCTTACATGTATCCTAATAATTGAGATTCGCATGAATATCCTTGCCTAAACCATGTTGCCGACTTGAAAGCCAATTACGCTCCTCACATATATTTCTGATGTAATTGCGTATCAGTCTCTCCATTAATTTACCGATCATCGATATCAAACTAATTGGCCTAATATTTTTTTACCCTATTTCTCACCCTTCCTTTATATACCGGCACTACTATTTCACTTTTCCTACCGTCTGGCAAGCAGCAAGTATCAAAACTCAATTTAAATAATATACAATGTTACAATGTTACATCCTGCTACCTTTAAGACATCTGTAGAAATATTATTTTTTCGTTTTTGCGATTTTGTTAGTTCCTTCATGATATCATCAGAATGATAAAATCTTTTGGCCTCCTTATTTCTAAATGTGTTGTAAGCTCATTCTCCGATTTACACACACCCATTTCTGGTTCATTGTCCCTAGTAGTCTCACCTTCCCAGTTACTTAAAGATTCTGCCTTTTTCAAATTCTCACTAACTTCTTCTCCATCCTTATATATAATTATCTCAACAC
>JARYHS010013630.1:71028735-71137571 GCA_031002005.1 Vandiemenella viatica | reverse complement strand
AAGCACCACGAAAAGTAATTCAGTATATTCATTGCTATCTTTCTTTTCTTGACTTCCAATATTTCTTCTTCATCCACTTTGCTGTTTCCTCCTTTCTTCTGTCCGTATGTTACTACATTTCCTCTTCTCCTTCTCCTGGAAACCCTTGAAATTTTGGATCAAACTCCTAAAAGTTGCTCTATATTATATTAAATCTTCTGTTAATCCGAACTCAATCACATCTTTCTTTACTCCTTGGATCCACTGCTTGCCCTTCTTACTGTTGTAAACATGTCTGAAAATTCTTTTTGTAAGTCTATTGTTATCCATTCTCATTATGTGACCAAAAAAAACTGATTCTCCTCCTTCTGATCGTGTCTGACATCCTTTCAATTTCTTCTTCTTTATAGCTATAAATCTTTATTCCTCTAGTGTCTAAATTCACCATTTTCAACTTTTAGTGGTCCCCAAATTTTTTCTCAAGATTTTCCTATCCCTTTTCTATATCTCTTCTATTTCTCCAGTTTTCATAGAGAACAACCTTATGCGGCGTGCAGACCTTCTGGTTTCATTACTGTGTTGCATTTTTTATTTTAGTTTTCCGTGAGAGATTCTTCTTATTGTATGTACACAGACGGAAAAAAAAATCCCAACACCAAGAAAAAATTATTGTAGAGTAATGAAATTTGGACAATGCATTTGTCAAGTTAACATGTTTAATTGATTAAATTTTCAAGATCACAGGTTAATTTAAGCTCAAGAAAATGCATTTCAAATGTGAAATACTGTTAAATTAATAGCCGGTGTAACCTCCAGAATTTTGAATGCAAGCCTGCAAACGTGAATGCATTGTGTCATACAGGTTTCGAATGTCACTTTGTGGTATGGAGTTCCATGCTTGTTGTACTTGTGCTGTCAATACTGGGACGGTCAGTGCTGGCTGTGGATGATGCTGGAGTTGTCGTCCAATGATATCCCATACGTGTTCAATTGGAGACAGATCTGGTGATCTCGCAGGCCAAGGTAACATGTCGACACTCTGTAGAGCACGTTGCGAGACAACAGCGGTATGAGGGCGAGCGTTATCCTGTTGAAAAACTCCCCCTTGAATGCTGTTCATGAATGGCAGCACTACAGGTTGAATTACCAGACTGACGTACAAATTTGCAGTCAGTGTGTTTGGTATAACCACAAGAGTGCTCCTGCTGTCATAGGAAATTGCTCCCCAGACCATGACTCCAGGTGTAGGTCCAGTGTGTCTAGGCCGCAGACAGTTTGGTTGCAGGCGTTCCCCTGGCCTCCTTCTGACCAACACTCGGCCATCACTGGCACCAAGGCAGAACCTGCTTTCATCAGAAAACACAACAGATCTCCACTCCGTCCTCCAATGAGCTCTGGCTTGACACCACTGGAGTCGCAAACGGCGATGGCTTGTAGTCAGTGGAATGCACGCTACAGGGCTGGAGTCATGGTCTGGGGAGCAATTTCCTATGACAGCAGGAGCACTCTTGTGGTTATACCAAACACACTGACTGCAAATTTGTACGTCAGTCTGGTAATTCAACCTGTAGTGCTGCCATTCATGAACAGCATTCAAGGGGGAGTTTTTCAACAGGATAACGCTCGCCCTCATACCGCTGTTGTCTCGCAACGTGCTCTACAGAGTGTCGACATGTTACCTTGGCCTGCGAGATCACCAGATCTGTCTCCAATTGAACACGTATGGGATATCATTGGACGACAACTCCAGCATCATCCACAGCCAGCACTGACCGTCCCAGTATTGACAGCACAAGTACAACAAGCATGGAACTCCATACCACAAAGTGACATTCGAAACCTGTATGACACAATGCATTCACGTTTGCAGGCTTGCATTCAAAATTCTGGAGGTTACACCGGCTATTAATTTAACAGTATTTCACATTTGAAATGCATTTTCTTGAGCTTAAATTAACCTGTGATCTTGAAAATTTAATCAATTAAACATGTTAACTTGACAAATGCATTGTCCAAATTTCATTACTCTACAATAATTTTTTCTTGGTGTTGGGATTTTTTTTCCGTCTGTGTATCTTTAATCCAGTTGATATGCTAGTTCTAGTTTTCTTGCTCTTGATATATTTGCTCCCTTATCAAGCCCATTAATCTGAATTACTTCACCTAGATACTTACATTTATTGACCTTGTTTAATTTGTCCATATTCTGTGTTTAGTTCATTAAGAAACAAACTTTCTAA
This sequence comes from Vandiemenella viatica, assembly GCA_031002005.1. NCBI lineage: Eukaryota > Metazoa > Arthropoda > Insecta > Orthoptera > Morabidae > Vandiemenella > Vandiemenella viatica. The sequence continues at coordinate 71,135,352 of JARYHS010013630.1, read as the reverse complement.
ATAAATTAAATTCAAACGTCATGTTTTCGAAAAACATTGTAATTAACAATCAAAATTTCGGAAGTACTTTTTAAAATTTTATAGTAAACCTTCAACACTTCGACTGCGAGAAATAAAATACATGTTGGCCATTCACGCAAAATTACTGACTGAAATTTGACGCAGTTTTGAACAAAGTACATCTATGGTAGAACAATTAAAACAGAATATGTTTGTGTCTACCGGAAGATGAGAAATTAAGAAAACTGTGTGTGATTTACTGTGGATGCGTGCATTTTTAGTTGAACGCAATTCATGCAAAGCTGCCGACTGCATTTTTAAAAGTTTTCGAGCAAGTTAAGCCTAGGTTCTCAGGAGTAAAAAATGGTATGCTTTAATCTGATGTGACGTTACAAGCCTGAGAAGTTAAGACAAGTTAGTATCCATTTTTCACACTTGTCGTATTTTCGAGGGGTTATAACTAGGTATGTACCCTTTTTTTATCACGTCGTAGCGCTGATAAATTAAGATAAAAGTGTTCGATAGTTACTATCCTTTCAAAGTCATGTTTATTCCGTCAGTCGAAGTTAAACAATGAAAGGAACCAACGGCATCGTATTAGTGGGAATTATTCGGAATTGAAACCGGTGGTATGGATTCCACTTTAAATCTTAAGTCGCAGTTAGTAAGATGAGCGGTCTGGTGGCTCAGTGATTGAGGCGTCAGATGGAGATCGAGATCGAAAGGTCCCCGGTTCGAATCCCTGTCGCGGTGAGGATTTTCACAGGCTCTTAACACCACCTTCATCTCTGGCGCAGCCTGGTGTATAATTTGGAGTACGCCAAAACGCCTTCCGTAGTTTGGATTTCGCATTAAAATGTCGGTCCCCTGTACCCGGTAGGACAGCCGGGTTAGGTTGTATTGGACCTTCGGTTAGGGAGAAGGGAGCCAATACGTTGATAAAATATAATTATTAATAATATGTATGACATCCAATAAGTTGGTTGTTTGGTTAAATGGTGAACTAGAACAATGATTTCTACAAGAAGTTAGTTTCACACAAAATTATACTCAATTTATTTAGTCTTCTGGCTTATACAAGGCCGGGTATAGTTAACGTTACGTTAAACATAATCCAAAGACAACAAACAAGCAATACCCGACATTTACAATCCGCAAACATGAAACTGATTTAGATATATCAATGATTTTGCAAAGTCAACATGTTTTAAAGTGGCATCACAGGCCAACAACTTAAAGATAACATTTACAAAAGAATCCCAGGGGCGCCGTTTAAAGTTAAAAGCATCGTTTGAATTTAAAACAATTAGCAAGATGCTTCGAATTTGAAGTTAAGAATATGAAACGTTGGATAGCTCAGTAGTTGTCACGAGGGGAGCAGAGTCTTATCTCAGGAGCCGTTTACGGGTTAGCAAGCCTCGTTAAAACCCAATGGAACTGTGGACCGATGCGTCGGTACTTTACCGTAATCGCATCTTCTCGACGAGGTGTGACACGCTCTGTGACACTGCTGCAACGAATGCCAGATTTGCGGGTATGTCCGCGCTAGCACATCAGCTTACAATTAGAAATGACGATAGTAAAAAATTTGATATCCACCCTGAGGAAATCATGAAGGAAATTAGAAAGCTGAAAAAAAAGGGGCTGGTGAAGATAATATTACTACAGATATCTTAAAGATAGCCGGATGTGACATTGTACCTTATCTTGAAATATTATTTAAATTGAGTCTAGACACTTGCTGCTTACCACAGGACTGGAAAAGTGCAATAGTAGTACCGGTACATATGGGAGGAGTTAGAAATAGAGTTGAGAATTACAGGCCAATCAGTTTGACATCAGTGGTAGGTAAATTAATGGAAAGATTGATATTCAACCACATCAGAAATATATGTGAGGAACGTAAGTGGTTTTCAAGCAGGCAACATTGTTTCAGGCAAGGATATTCATGCGAATCTCAGTTGGTGGGATATATGCAAGATATTTCAGGTGAAATGGACAAGGGAGGAAAAATTGATAATGTAGCACTAAATCTTTCAGTGGCTTTTAACGGATTTTTTTTGCAACTGCTTTACGTCTCTTTTTAACATCGAGGTCTTTAGAGACGAGAAAGGATGGGGTGCAAGGATGGGGGGCAAGGATGGGGGGCAAGGATGGGGGGCAAGGATGGGGGCAAGGAATGGGAAGGAATTCGGCCATGGCTTTTTGAAGGAAGCATCCCGGCATTTGCATGGAGTGATTTGGGGAAACCATGGAAAACCCAAATCTGGATGCCCGGACGAGGATTCGAACCGCCGTCCTCCCGAATGCGAGGCGAGAACGCTAACCGTTACACCGCCCCGTTCGGTATCTTTTGACGGAGTGAGCCATAAAATGGCATTAAGTAAAGTAAAAACTATTGGAGTAGGCGAGATAGTGATTTACTGGGTAGGAGAATTTTTAAAAGGTAGAAAACAAAGTTAGGGTATGAAATGCACTATTAAAAGAAGTGGAAGTAAAAATGGGAATGCCACAGGGTTGCGTATTGGGACCATTGCTATTCATTATTCTAATGAATAATTGTGTTGATTGTTTACTATCTGAAATTAGATTGTTTGCTGATGACATAATGCTGTATAAAAGAATCAAAACGATAGAGGATTGTAAGCAGTTGCAGGGTGATCTGGACAGAATATCTAATTGGGTTGGTAAACATGGAATGAAGATAAATGCAAACAAGAGTCAGCTTATTAGATACACAAATAAAAAACAAAAGGTTAATTATGAATATAAGGTGGGGAAAGAATTGCTTGCTGAAGACTTGAAATGTAAATATCTTGGAATTACTATTGATAACAAACTTAACTGGGCAGGACACATAGGACAGGTGGTAGGAAAAGGTTTCAAAGTTCTGCACTTGTTGGAGAGAGTGATGAGGGGATGTACGAGAGAAGTCAAGGAATTGGGTTACAAAACTTTGGTCAGACCATTGCTCGAATATGGTAGTGTAGAATGGGACCCTCATTTTATGTATCAAATACAGGAGTTGGAGAGGGTGCAAAAAAGGGCTGCTAGATTTGTTTCTGGAAATTATCGCAGAATGCAATCAGTGACGGATATGATAAAGGAACAGGAATTGGATTCATTGCAAGACAGGAGGAGGATGAGGAGGGTCATGGGAGTATACAGGGCATATACTGGCGATGAGGCATGGAAAGATATTGCAATAGGTATGAAAAGTAGTGCATGGAAGGGAAAAGATGACCATGACCACAAGCTGGCACTCGATTTCAGGCACAAGGGTGTGGGAAGATTTTCTTTTTTAGGTAAGGGTGTCAGGAATTGGAATGAGTTACCAAGAGAAATGATGAATAATTTACCGAAAACTTTGAAAGAATTTAAAGATAAAATTTGTAGAGGTGCAGGATACGGGGAAGATGGGTGTGTAGGGAAATTGCCACCGGAGCATGTGCTCCATTGCAATTAAATTAAATTAAATTAAAATCTCTGGCAGGTGGATCGCTCAGCTTCCAGCCCATCTGAGCCATACTATGCGACCAGACACAGTCACTGACCAACGGCTAAGGGCGTGTCGGGTGACACGTCCGTACTGTAGCTCGTCTCGGCAGCAAGTGAAGTCGAATATGGCGTCGTGTCCTCTTGTCGCGGCAAAGCCAGCTTTCCTCTCCCCGCACATGGAACAGAAGCCTTGAATTAACAACTGTGAACCCTTGTATCCGTTCACGATTGGTGCATCGATATATGTCCATCATCACGTGCTTCGTGTCGTCGCTAACATTTGCTACCCATTCCTGCACATTTTGCTTGACCTTATCGGGGCACTGGGAAGGGATGAGGTCGGTACACTCGGCAGGTAACGGTTCCCGCGCGCCACCCCTTTGTGAGGGAAGGCGTCAGCATGTCGGCGACACTGGGCATTGTCCCGTTCTCTGAACGTTCAAAACTGCTGTTCCAACTTCCCACAATTAATATTTTCTGAATGGCAAGTTTTGCACAGAAATTAAATCATATAATAATAAATCTGGCTACCCGGGTTTAATACATAATTATTCACCTATGAATTTATAATATTTACAATTTAGATAAATGAATATTACAAGGGAAATATGAATATTAATTAATTATTTATTAATATTCATTGTGGATGACTCTGTCATACCACAAGGTTAAGGTGGCTTCGACAGGGGTGGAATGCGCAGGTCATTACGACCCCACGGAATTACTTTAGTTAGTAGTATTACCGGATTACAGGATTACTTGAGAGAGGGGGGGGGGATTAAGCAGCCGGTTAGAAACTCTGCCACTATGTTATCAAGCCCATGTGAAATTAATATTTAATTACAGTAATACTATAAAACCAACAGAAACGTAGATAAAGGCAGAGTTACTAGCGCTTTCGACTGTCGTGCACGGTGACTTACTGTGATTTCTATTCGGTTATCAGCTGTTTAAATCATTTCACAGAAATTTCATCCCATTGGATTTCTCGTTGCACTTGCAAAATTCTTGACTATAAGTTGTCTGCAAAGAAGAATGCCAAATCGTCTGTATGATTAGCTTGGATGGATCAGCTGACTTCATTTCATAGCCCTTTGTAAAATATAAAACCAAGTGAACAAAGTTACGGTTAAAAGTCTCTAGAGGATAGCCGGTAAACAATGGAGCTAGAATCGTAGAAATGTGGCGGTATAGGAGGAGGATAAAACGTAGACAACGCAGAAGAAGATCTATGGAAGGAATAGATAGGAGAGCGGTCCAGATCATAAGACAATGATTTAATAGATGGTTAACAGAAGATACTTTTTCAATTGCAATTTTAAATCTTGCCATAGGCGAAGTTATTAGAACCAGGATACGATGGAGCACAAGGAACGACAAGGAAATCAGCCGTAGCGCTTGACATGCGCTTTTCGTAAAACCATCAAAAATAGAAATCGGGATGACTGCATCGAGGATCGGACACACATTCTCCAGAACGCTAGACCCGCACGTTAACAGTTCACCCTATGGGTTCGATGTAGAAGGAACATAGTGAAAAAAACTTGGAATAGAACAATAATTAGTGTGTATGAAGTGGTATTAGATGACTTAAGATGTAGTAGATGTGAGGAGATCTGCACTTGCCAGAATGTACCAGATGTCTGCATAAAACTAGCCGAGATCGCGCACAAATACCTGAAGCACACTCAACCCCCAGTGACACGGATGCAAATGAACTGAAACAAAAATTGTAGTCTTTCTGTCAACATAGCGCCCTCTGAGACCTACACACTTCCTCGAACGACATTTCGCTGCCTTTATGTCATCCACAAGAAGAGATTTGTCAACGCTATCAAAACTTCAGGTGAAGGAACATATGATGTCAATATGTCAACATCTAACTTGAAATGGTACCATAGGGATAATAGATTTATATCTGAGGAGCCACCTTAGGTGATACGTGGTTGTAACACCCACCTTCAACCAATATTGAACTGTAGGTATAGCAGTGGCTCTGTACTCATGAAACACTACCTTTCTTCAATAACTTGCCTCTTCTTTTGCTTCTTGATAGAAGCCAAGAATTGCTTAATGAAGTTAGCATAACATGCTCCCATGGCAGTTTTACCATTTTCAGGATATCTACCAGCATTAAACCTTGAGAAACCAAGAATTCAGATATTTTCACTGTAATAGAAGCATTTAACTGATCGAACAGTACATTTTTTTTAAAAAAAACTTGCCACTTTTTTTTCCTTCTTGATAGAAACCCCCAGTTTCTTCATGGCTTTAGCATCTTGGTTTTATCATGGCTTCTCCATTTTCAGGATATCTAGATGCACTATTCCCTAAGGCAACCCCGCCCCCCCCCCCCAATAAAAAAAAATAAAAATAAAAATAAAAAACACATTCCACCACTTTCCTTGCAGAAAAAACAACCTTAATCTTCTTTGGTGGGAGAGTATCCATTGCGCTGACTTATTTTGAATTCGGAGTTAGGTAATGGCCTAGGTCTCATCCACAGTCACAAATGACTCAAAAATCTTCTGGAAAGTCTTAAAAGAGGCCTATATTTCGGAAAAGACTGGCTCCACTCTACCTTTTGATTCACAGCCAAAAGTTTGTCGACACCACCGGTGAAATCACTCTCTTGTCCAACGACTCTGTTAGAATGCAATCTACTGTTGTTTCTTAAATATTAATCCACCAACTGATGTACTGTACATCGTGCACAATTTACTGTGACAGGGCGGCGATCACAATCAGTTCTGTACTTCCCCGATTAAATTTAGATACGCATTTTTTCCTATGATGTAGCTGGAGCACTATCCACTTGTCACCACACTCATGAAAGTCATCAGTGAGATCTACTTAATCACAGTATTTATTTATTTTTTTCTGTTTGAAATTAAACGTATATCTCCGTATCCTCCAGCACCTGCAACAAAATAAAGATTGGTTATAATTTTAACAATAAATTTACAAAGACTTTAAAACATGTAAGGCTGTTCGATTTTATATTCCTTGTGAGGCTATGAACATGTAAGAAACCCCTGGCAAGACAGATCATAACCGACTTATTGCCAGTAATTAGTAGTTTTCAACATGTTATAATTAGCAGAAAGTATTATTAATAGCTCCAGCTCTCCTGTGCAGTTATGCGACTTAGCCTTCTATTTTAATTTGGATTATTTAATTTCGATAGAACACATTACCCGTTGGGAATTTCCCGACACATCTTCTTTAATCATTTTTTTTTTTAAATTTAAACTATTTGAGTGCATTTATCTTTTCCCTTTACGAATTTTAATTTGACAGTCTTCCAGAGCTTTTGTAAAATTGCTCCATATTTTCTTTGGTAATTTACTGCAGTCCCTTACTTACAAAAGAAAATGTTTCTAACTTCTTTATGGCTGAAATCAAGTGCAAATTTGTGGTCATGGTTATCTATACCCTTCCACTTACTACTCCATATTATTTTACCAATATTCACCCAAGCCTCATCAGTCATCACCAATATACGATCCCTCCGTAAAATGCATACTGTTGGCTTGAGATGCTATCTAATTTTAAACTCTTTATAAACGATTTATTTGCATAAAAGTTTTAAAATCTACAAAGCAAAAATTTAGCGCTATACGTATGTAGTGAAACGGTGACTGATCATGTAAAATACAACAAACAAAAATCACGGCACCAATTCTTCCTTTTTCCCCAATAATCACCAGAAACTAAGATTTTTTAGTTTTGTGACAGTATTATTTTTATTTGGCAGCTCTTCTGCACGAATCAGCGACTGTGCAGCAGTTTAAGTTCTTATTAGAAGAAGAAGTAACAAAGATAGCGGCACACTCTGCCAGAACAAATAATACCTGCACTAAATAAAAAATATACTTCAGTGTGAACTAATTTATTCCATTTAACAACACAAAGTGTTATTACAGTGTACAATGCTGGCCTGCAGCTATTCTGTTTTCACTTGTTGCCACAATCGTAAATGGCGTCTTTTATTTTGTTGCAGTGCTACAGGTATTTTCACTGTGCCTTCAAGAACAATCTCACAAGATAACTCTTTCAAAGTCAGGTCACAGTTCTACTGCTCTCTACAGCCTGTTCTCAGTTCGTTTCTCTCACATGGCGCGAAAATTCAGTTATCTTACGCCATTTTTGTTCATAATTCAGTAGTAACTCACTTCTCGTATTCCGAGAGGCCAACGAACCTTAGTTCTAACCACAGTGCATACCACACCAACGATTACAATTACAGCGGGTTGGGAATCTGATAATGAGCTTATACAACTCCATTAATATCTTAATATTCGAATTGCAAACATATCAAATACCCAGGAATACACCTCACAGAGTGTTGGAATATGGTTGGCGTAGTGAGCTTATGACATTCCTGCCTACTTAAGTTGGATTAAACCAGTTTAGATTCATTTTTCGGTATTTCAATATGCTTGCGTAATATCACCACCCTTATTTGACGTTACTTTGTACTTTTTTGATGACTCATTTAAAGCACAATACTTTTACAGTGTATGTATTTAGTAATTGTCTTTGAATTGAACTGGATTAAATTAAATTGCAATTTCCCTAGTCATGTAATTACCATTTGCTTGGTTTTTATTATAATCTTATATACTTTCAATGTTAAATTTCTTCCCCATCTACTTCTGCGATTTATGAATTTTAATTTTAAATTCGTTCAGAGTTATTGGTAAATTATTCAACACTTCCCTTGGGAAATTATTTCAATCCCTGACACCACTACCCACAAAATAAAAGTTTCCCACTCCATTATGTATGAAATAGAGTGCCACATTGTGCCTAAGGTCATCTTTTCCCTTCCATATACTACTCCTATTTCTTTACCAATACCCTTTCAAGTCCCATCACCACATACATTCCTAGCACTCTTTACCCTCCTTCAGTCTTCTAATCAATCCCAATCCAGATCCTTTATCATATCAGTTACTGAGTGGGTCCTGCGGTAATTTCCACAAACAACTCTGGCTGCTTTCTTTTGTACACCCTCCATCTGATGTATTTGAAACTCAAAATGTGGGTCCCAAATTACACCACCATTTAAAAGTATTTCAATTAACGTTTAGCCTTAACAGATTGTTTGTAAGATGATTACAATGTTTAGTTGTAGTGGATGAGCACTTCATGCATGGTATTGCAATACCACAGCATGGCGTATGCATTATTATTCAGTTTAACGTGTGGGGGGAAATATTTAATCTATCATCATGTAATAAATTCAGCAATGGACAGTAAAGCAACGTCATATGGAAAGCATTATTTTGGTTTAGTGAGTACAAGCAATATTTATTAGCAGCAAGCATTTTTGTCGTAAGCAGTAACGTATACATGTTAAAGACTCAACAAACACTTTCAACAGATGGAAGAGTTTGATTTAATTTGGTGTGTCATCATTTATTAAATTAGAAACATGTCATTTAATCAAGAAATTCTTTATTGTGTGGGAATGTTATCATCTCCAGTCGACGGTAAAAATCGAGTCTCGAAGGGGTTTGCGGTGTAGCAACATGAAGACTAATTGGCAGAGTAATTAATAACCTAACACCGAGCTAATGCCTTGCAGGCTGCAGGAGGTCTAAGCCGCAGAGCTGAAATGTACAGTTGTATGTCTGGTTACCACAGACCACAGTGTGAAATGACGTCTCTCACCACTTCATCTGCTGTCGCCGCGTCGGTTCATATTCCCCCACCAAGACAAGCCTTAAGATGCCCGCCGTGGATCAAGTCGCGTAAAGATCTCAAGTGCCGAAGAGGAACAAAAGATACTTTGCGTATATCTCGAAACTAAATACTGACATACATAGTATCAGTGAATTAAAATACGCGCTTACAAACTTCACTCAGTTAATACCTTCAGCCTACACTCGTAAACAAGAACTGAAAAGATTTCATGGTTCACGTCCTCTTGACGCCAATTGCACTACTTGTCACGCAGCATTTCTTGGAGAAGCGGCAATAAAATGATAAACATTTTTTCTTTGTCCCTTTTCCCATCAATATCTGAAGTTAACAACATCTCCTTCATGGTTTATTGATTTTATGATTTTATTCCAATGCTCCATCTATTCCTGTAGCAACTTTTGTACTCACCTTTTATACCAGTTCTTGCTATTTATTCCAAATTCTTTGAGTGAAATTTACCTACTCATATAATTTTGTATTTTACGAGTTTTAATTTTAAATTTTTCCATTGTTTTTTAATTTTTCCGCACTAGTAATTTATTCAAGCCCCTGACTACCTTACACAAAAAGAAAATTTTTACACTCTCGAGTGACAGCTTGTGGTCATCGTATCTTTTTCCTTCCATTCACCATTCTTAATTCTTCTGTCGATACACTTCCAAGCCGTAACATCAACATGCGCATAGTAATCTTTTCGAACAATATTTCGTGCTTCACAGAAAAAACGAATCATTTAGAAAGAAAATAAAATGTAATAAAGGAATTAGATTTCTTACAAAACATATGCAGTTACGTATAAATGGTATAACGCAGAAAAGTTATGTTTATAAACTATCATTTGATTTGCTGTCTATATAGTCTCATCAATGATTAAAAATACCAAAACTGTACTCCACACCATTAGTTCAAGTTTATCTAAGTCAAAGCACGGCTGTTGATATTCTACTGTAAAACGTTTCCTCCCTAAAAATATTTGTCTCAATATATCGACAAATGGCGTATATTTTGCGCTGTTTATATTTAAAATTGCCAGGCCAACGTTAACATTTACTGTAATTAATTGATCAAATAAAATTGTTTTAGTCAAACAAGGTTTCATTCTATTAGATATGAAGAATTACACAAGCTCCGGTTAACACTCATCAAGTTGTCTCGCTTGTTACAGGCGCAATCAGTAATCACTGTCTTGAACTGCTTGTAACAGTACAGTACATCAAACATCCAAACAAGAAGCCTTAAATCTTATAACCTCCTTAACAAAGCTATTATTATTAAATGAAATAGAGCTAATGCCCCCAAAGCAATTACCTACATACGCCCAGTGAGATTTTATCTTCTTGAGAACCTACCTCAATAACTTCTTTCAACTTCGATTCCCTTAGACCCAAATAAAAACTTTACCACTTCTTTATTTATGAAACGATGTGCCAATTTATTGGATGCTGATCTTCTGGCACATTTCACAAAATAATCCTAATGTATCGCTCATTATCCATCCTTACCTCGTGGTCATTATATGCACTATAAACACACAACAATTTAATCCCAGCTCCTTCATCACATTAATTACTGTTTCAGTTGCCTTCTCTGCATCCGTTACAAATCCTTCATTTAATATTCGGAATAAAGTCCCATCCTATCGCTCCACACTTATCTTTCACTTAAATTGTACATCCATTAAGTACCTTCTCTAAGAGATATAGTACTATGCAAAAATTTTCCTGCCAGCTTCCAAATGTATCCTGCCCAACTTAGTTTCTAACCAAACAAAATTCCAAATATTTACATTTTACGCACTCTATTCACCATTACTTTATAGTCTACAAAGATTTTATTAATTTACTTGTTTATCTAACTGATGTTGGTTACAAGTTCGCGTACTAAAGAGTGAATCCAGATTCCACTGCACTCTTTATAGTCCTCTCTCGTTTTAATGACGTCACACAGCATTATACATTACACAAAACTTAGTGCATGATACGACTTACTCTTGCAGATATTTCAATAAAACAGGTATATTTATCCCTTTATAAATAGGTTGCCCTATTTCTCCATTAGTCTTTGATATCCATTCGCATATGAATTCATTAATCAGAGAGCTGAGATTAACCAGCCATATATGGAAATATAAAGTTGCAAAGAAATAGCTACCTTTATGCCCTTCTTTATGCCGATGATCAGCTATGACAATGAGGATGGTCTATAATTTTCAGTTCATCACTCGAACTTTAGATGTAAGAATTGTAATGGGGAAATTTCAACTAACAAATCAAGAATCATGAAATTTCAAGGAAAAGGAGCAAATACGAAGCAAAACAGTAGTAAATATTGAAATTTTAAGTTATATTGACACATTTAAATATGTGGTATGCCACCGAACAAATTTGAAAGAAAAAGACATATATTTCAAAATATTAAATTACAACAAAGCTCTGAGGATACTCAACCAAGGCTTCAGCCCCCTGCCCAACTTAGTTTCTAACCAAACAAAATTCCAAATATTTACATTTTACGCACTCTATTCACCATTACTTTATAGTCTACAAAGATTTTATTAATTTACTTGTTTATCTAACTGATGTTGGTTACAAGTTCGCGTACTAAAGAGTGAATCCAGATTCCACTGCACTCTTTATAGTCCTCTCTCGTTTTAATGACGTCACACAGCATTATACATTACACAAAACTTAGTGCATGATACGACTTACTCTTGCAGATATTTCAATAAAACAGGTATATTTATCCCTTTATAAATAGGTTGCCCTATTTCTCCATTAGTCTTTGATATCCATTCGCATATGAATTCATTAATCAGAGAGCTGAGATTAACCAGCCATATATGGAAATATAAAGTTGCAAAGAAATAGCTACCTTTATGCCCTTCTTTATGCCGATGATCAGCTATGACAATGAGGATGGTCTATAATTTTCAGTTCATCACTCGAACTTTAGATGTAAGAATTGTAATGGGGAAATTTCAACTAACAAATCAAGAATCATGAAATTTCAAGGAAAAGGAGCAAATACGAAGCAAAACAGTAGTAAATATTGAAATTTTAAGTTATATTGACACATTTAAATATGTGGTATGCCACCGAACAAATTTGAAAGAAAAAGACATATATTTCAAAATATTAAATTACAACAAAGCTCTGAGGATACTCAACCAAGGCTTCAGCCCGGATAAAATTCAATGACACACCAGTATTATTAAAACATAAAATTATGGTAACATCTATTCTTACTTTAAGCCTGTACAGCAATAGCACAAGCTGAGGGCTAACTCACTGTGCTTGAAACGTAGTTCCTGTAAAAAAATTCCAGTAAACTGCTAGATTATGTCAAGAATAAAAAAACTAACAAATGAATTAAAATAAACACCGTTTGTTTGTCATGATTAACAGTATAGGGAACAAATGTTTCAAAAACCGCGGAAAATACTCGATGACATCTTCAGAGAAAACGAGAAATATGAAGGTTGGCCTTGGTTCTAGAACTGGAAAGTAAAAAAGTTACGTTCAAAATATGTTTCCCCTTGCACGCACACAATCACATCTTCGGACAATCTCAGGCTTAAGGTTAATCGTTTTGGGGGTTGTTGTCATGAGACATTTTCTCCCTCAGTCTTCTCTTAACTTTTTGTTGGTTGTCTTGATGGCGTGTAATCGGTTGTTCCTTTCCGCCTTTTGTATTTCTATGACTTAGAGAATGATTTTTCAAGAGTATCCTAAGAAACTACAAGAGGAACCGTAGAAACCATCTTTTGCGTTTTCGAATTAATTAAATAGAGAAAATTGTGGATATCTTTTCACCGTATCTACATTTGCTCACAAGCTTTCTTCTTCGTCCTGAACTGAAATAGGTATTTATTTCATTATCAATTAATTCCAATTTATTTTAAACACTTTCATAATTTTAGATAAATCACTCTACACAAATAAGAAATCAGATACCTTGAAACAAGTCATGATTCTTTATCAGCAAGCACGGAACAGTCGGATTTTTATATATCAACAGTTTAAACATTTCATGGATTTTGTGGACTACGTGAGCAGAGGCAGCCTGTTGCGTGCTGCTCTCTGGCGGTGTGTTATTGAAGTGCTCACGGTTGACTGCTGCCAGCGACTACTAGCGGCCAAAGTTTGAACCCACACAACACGTCGCTCCGTGTAATGCTTTACTGCTATTAACCTTTAAATAGGTAATTACAAATTAAGTGCGATTTATTTGTTAAATATGTGTAAGTAAAGCACAGTTATTGTTACGTCTCATGAATAACAATATTTACAGATTATTTGTCTTCTCACCACAGTCTGTAATGCAGAATGTAATTAAATTTTAAAACAATGCGCCTTAAATAATTAGTTGCGATTTTATGAAAATAGGGCAGATCTCAACGCCGACAGCCACGCAACCATCCGTGCCACAACGTTCCTCCATGTCGTCCTACACGCCACATAACGTTTCCGCTATCAATCCAATCGTGGATCTTCCTTACATTTTGCCCTCCTGCCTGACTCATTTCTTTCTCAATTTAACTTCCGTTGCAGTATCTGTTTTGGCAGAAGGTTTCTCGTTTGTTCTGTTCCGAATTTGAAATATATAGACCGACAATAACAAATCCAGATACAATCCACTAATCCATAAAATACAGAAATAAGTACTCAAACGAATTGCCTCTGACATGAAAGGCAACAGTCAGTGAAGTGGGAACAAATCTGAGGATTACAGAAAGTGAGTGAATTGCTAGATCTCGTAGCGATATTGAACTCAAAGATATTGCGATACTACAACTCGAAGAAAGCTAACAAAACTTATAGCATATAACAGTTCCAGACTTCTTATCTAGAGCCAATTTATTAATATGTATATATATGGGTCCTGTTTATTGTGACTTTAACAATTGCAGCATACAGTTTACCAAATATTTTAACTATTTTATCAAACTTCTTTTTATTAACTAAGGGTTTAGGTTAATTTGAGCAGAAAACAATTAGCTCCTAATACTATTTTTGACGACAGTGATTTCTTTTATTTAAATTTATATCTTTTCAGCAAATTCTTAGCTTCAGCAGCAGAAAAGTTCGTGTGGAGTACGCCAGTAATATCCGTCATTCGGATTGCACATTTTTTGTATTTTTTGTATTTGTCTTATTGTTCAACTACACCCTGTAAATTTGAAGTCACAAGAAGTTAAGAGAGTTAAAATTTTGGAAAATCAAAACGGAAACATGCCATGCGGTATCGCTGGAAAACACACAAGATTGAATTACAAAAGTAAGCAACATTTCAGTACTACTATTTCCTCCGCAAACGTTCGACACAAAACGATCGCATATCCTAAGATTCAGCTTAAGTGGCCATATTTTTCGTTTCTTTATCAGTCTAAATGTAGTTTCCCAAGAGTTCACATTTAGCATTTTATGTGAAGAAAGAAGTGAACTACAACAAAAATGCCTTTACCAGGTTTTTTTGCCTTCTTTGAACTGTACTTTAACCGAAGCACTTGCGACAAGTTAATTTCATTGTAAAGAAAATTTCCAAATATTCTTATGACTATCATTTACGAGAAGAGTTCAAAAGGAACAATACACTGTACGTCACTCTGTGATAACTTTAAACAAGTTGCGAAATCTTGACGGGCTGTAAGTAGCTAATAAGTAAATGTACTCTTTTTCAAATTTAAATTTAGAACTGTTTTACCTGTACATATGCTGAAATGATGAAATAGTAACCATAAACGTAAAAATTGGGGTCGTAAGAAGTGGCTTTGAGCCTCAGGGAAGGATTTTTTATGATCGGGCTTTGCACTGATGGTAAATCTAACACTGAACAGCACATTTTAAAGGTCCCGTTCATATTAGATTTGTTTTTCTGCTGAATGTACATATATTTTTTGCACTTTTGTTCTAGTCGTTTCCATCTGTCATTCTTCTGTAATGCGACCACTTTAAAATCAATTAGACCTATAATTTCTAGCAACTAAAATATTTATAACAACGGGAAAAAGCAGAAACTGTGGGTTAGTACAGTGCTTACAATAATAGTTTTCAATTCGATAATTCCAGTAGCCATTACACAATTTTCTTAAAATTTCACATGTTCCTATATGATATCCAACAAACTTTGTTTTGATATATGCATACAAATTGTTAGTACACAAATTTTATTAGTTTTATCTAGTACTTAGTGTTTCACACATTTTAGCTTATCATTACGGCCGATGTAGGCCGGCGTTTCCTCCTGGTAGCTTTTTAGGATGGGGAAAGGGGGGCAGGGGTGTATGGAGGAGAGGGGGGGGGGGCAAATCACATCAGTACTGACCTCTAAACTCTGACCAGTGTTACGTACACACATTTAACGCTATTAATTGTTATCGACAAGTAACCGCAAGTTCCTATCCACAAAAACTATATGCCACGAAATAAGGTAATTGTATCGTTTCGAAATGTAAATATCGTGAAAATAAAATAAAAACTACATGACTTCACAAAAAATATTCATGAAAATTAAACGGATTGGGAAATGAGTAAGTTAAAAGCTATTTTACTTTGAATTAGAGAACGTACGGTCTGAAAATCGAATGACGTTGGGATGTTGTACATGAAATTTTATTGTCTAATCATTAACTTTAAACATTTATATTTCGTTAACTCAAGAGGGTGTAGCAAAAGCAATGAAATGGGGGTGCAGTCTACAAGGCGTATATTACTGCCGAGGCTTGGAAGAATATCCGAAGAAGTATGAGGAATAGTGGATGATTGGGAAAAGATTGCAACAACCACAAGCTAGCATTCGATTTCAGGCATAAGAGAATGGGAAAATTTTTCTTTTGTGGGTAAAGAAGTTGGCGAATGTAATAAATTACCGAAGAAAGTTTTCAACAATTAACCAGTAACACAAAGATAATTTAAAAATAAAATTCATAAATAGTGGGGAAATTGCATCCAAAAAATTTAGAATAAAAATAGAAATTGGAAAATAGGCGTATTGGGAAATTTCGATCGGAGCATATGAAGTAAAGAAGTGAACGGCAAAATCAGGCTTACATGCAATTAGAATTATGTTTATAAACGAGTAAACAGTTTTTATAATTAGGAATGAAAAAAAAAACACGAAATGACAATTATAGGTTGCTGGTTGTATGGATGAAATAGATTCTGCAATTTGTGCTTAATATTTAGGTCTTTTTGAATTTGGACAGACGTATGAATAAGTCGTTACAACGGATGGCTCTACAGAAGCTGCATGTCGTATATCGTTTACTTCGTCTACAGTGATAAAAATACTGAAATTATTCAGCTGGTAAATGACCATTGTGTTTACGTAGGCTATTGTCTTTAATTAGGCTTATAAATACCTTTCCGCGCCAAAAGTTATTTGTAAGTTTTTTGTGACATCTGGAAAGCTGTTACTTGAGATTAATCCTCGTAACATCATCTTCTCAGAAGTGCAGGATATTGCAAAGCTGGATTGGGGTTCACTGAAAGACGCGGCGGGACTGCTGGGTGCGTACAAGGCGTGTATTGGTGACGAGGTTTGAAAAGATATTGGTAGAACTGTTCACAGTAGAGCATGGAAAGTAAGAGATGACCACGAGCGCAAGCTAGTCCTCTATTTCAGGTAAACCTATAAAACAACTGAGAGATTTTCTTTAGTCGATAATGGAGTCAGAGACTGAAATAAATTACTAAGGGAAGAGATGAATAGATTACCAAAAACACTGAAAGAATTTAAAATAAAAATTCGTGAAGGGAAAAAGTAAATGGATGGGAAAATTACAATTAAAGAATTTAAAATAAAAAATAATAACAAGAAGAAAGGAGTTTACAGGTTTGTGGGAAAATTACAGCCGGAGCATGCGGCTGATGGAAATTAAGTTGCTTTGGATGGAGGTTGAAATGGTGATACAATACAGACATACACTTGCAACCAAACAAGTGAACTGAGAAACAATGCACTTAAACTTAGTATTTTGTCTCTCGTTTTTGTTGCTATAAGTTGTGCAGTTATAACGACTGATTCGAAACGGTTAAATGTAAATTTACATTGTGAGTAGGCTGGAATGTGTAACCGAGTTCTCAGTGTAAAATACTTTGTGATGTTTTTATTTTATCTTTAAAATTTTAATGACACGAGATTACAGCAATAAAGCTGAAAGTGTTAAAGTTTTCTTGCGTTTGTTACATGCAGAGAAATTGTTTCTGCGTGGCATCTTTGTAATGATTATAAGAAAATGCAATTCATAAGCCCTCCAAGCAATAGTGTCGGGATTGTTGCCAAACGGTGATGAGTCTTCAGAGAGGCCTAATTGGCGTCCAGGAGGTTGCAGGATGCTATAAACGTACAGATGAGAACAGTGACTAAAGGTCTGGGAAAACAATATTTTATAATGCCCCTTTCTTGCTGCGCTCTTAAGCGTGCCTACGTGGAACGAACAAACCGTGCAGTAAAATGCGCAGTATAATCCAATAGTCATACTGCTGCACATAAAACGACTGTAGAGAGACCCTGGCGAGGCTGTAAACGTGTGTCATTAGCATAACTCGGCCGGATGTCAAGGATCGTGGCGACCTTTCCTGTCTGCCCGACTGCCTGACATACAACTTGGCGCGAGGAGCACCACTCACCTACTACATACTAGCTCTGCTCCCCAACACTTACCTCGAAACAGACCTCGGGGATTATTCTTGAACGCCTCGTCAGAGGTTACTTGGCACGACGTTTTTATATGTTCAAGTCTAAAATAAAAGCTTTAGTCTTCCACAAAACTAAGACTGTGAACAGCTGCAGGGGATCAGGATAAAATATCTAACTATGTAATAAAAAGTTGAATGAAGATAAATAGTAGTAAGAGTCAGATTATTAGGTAAAGTAAAAAAACTAAAGGTAGTTTATGATTACAGGCTGGAGACAGAGTTGCTTGTTTATATTTTTATTTTTTAACTGTTTAACGTCTCTTAACAGCAAGGTCTTTAGAGACGGGAAAGGATGGGGGGCAAGGATGGGAAGGAATTCGGCCATGGCCTTTTGAAGGAAGCATCCTGGCATTTGCCTGGAGTGATTTGGGAAACCATGGAAAACCCAAATCTGGATGCCCGGACGGGGATTCGAACCACCGTCCTCTCCAACGTTAACCGTTACACCACCACGCTAGGTGAGTTGCTTGTTGAAGGCTTGAGATGTAAATATGTTTGCATAACGTTTCATGATAAACTTAACTGGACAGGTGGCAGGAAAAGGTTACAAAATCCTTCATTTACTGGAGATAGTGATGAGAGGATGTACTCGAGAAGTTAGTGAAATGGGTTTCATAAATTTCGTCAAACCGTTATTTGAATGGGGCGGTGCAGTTAAGGACTCACATATCCAAATGGAGACTTTCCCGGCGTATTGATTCAATGAAAGTTTCACAGGTGTCCAGCCGGATGGTGTCATAAAACGACGACGTTTCGACAACCTGCTCGGTTGTCTTCATCAGGTCTATTTAGATGTTGCTTCTGTTTGTGATTTCGAGAAGCAACATCTAAATAGACATGATGAGGACAACCGAGCAGGTTGTCGAAACGTCGTCGTCTTATGACACCATCCGGCTGGACACCTGTGAAACTTTCATTGAAGGACCCACATGTTTGGTACCAGATGCGGGAGTTGGAGGGCGTGCAGACGAGAGCAGCTAGATTTGTTTGTGGGAATTCCGGAAGGACCCACTCAGTAACCGATATTATAAAGGAACTGGATTGTCAGTCATTACAAGACAGAAGTGGGTGAAAGAGACTGCTAGGAGTGTACAAGGCGGATGTTGGTGATGGGGCTTGGAAACAAATTGGTCGAAGAATTAGGAGTAATGCATGGAAAATAAAGGATGGCCATGGGCACGAGCTGGCATAAGGGAGTGGGAAGGTTTTATTTTATTGCTTATCTCCTCCTGTTGTACAAGTTTTCCGTGACCATTTCATTTTCTCCAAATTCTTCATTTATTTATGTGAATATTACCGCGTGCAACTAAATTCATGATGCTTTCAGTAGACCGGGTAGAGATCACGAAGAGATGAAGTGGGGTAGTTCCGTTTTGCCTTCGCTAGTGAGACAGTGTTCGTGTTATTGTATGAAAGGACGACTGTGATGGTGAGGTCAGGGTAGAGTGTTGTGGATGAGTGATTGTGAAGCCCGGTCTCTGGCCATTCACGTCTACTTTTTTGGAAGACACCAGGAACTGGCCAAATTTTTACGTCTCCATCCGCCGGAAGAATTACCACCAGTGCCTCACTCCATATGCTCTGTGGAGAGGTTTTGGGATTGAACCCAGGATTTTGGTGCATAATGTGGTGAGTAGGAATCTTACATTAAAAACGGGAAAGTACTGGGTCAAGGAACGGAAAGGAATTTGATGCCTTTAACGGAACCATCATTTCATTCGTCTGGAGTGATACGGGAAAACTATTGAAAACCGGAATCTTGGGATTCGAAACTGCGTCCTTCCGCATTGGAGGCCAGAGCGTTACCGCTCACCCACCACGCTCGGGTTTCTCCCACAACCGGGCTTCGAACCAGCTAACCCCGAGTCAGGCACCGGATACCATCAAAGTGCAACACCGACCTGACCCAATGAGGCGGTCTTTGGCGGAATCAGTTCATTAAAATGTTATTAGTGTATTCGAAATGCTACTAACATGATGAAAAATTAGCCAGTAGTTATTCTTCCACTAATAGCTTCTCATTATATATTTAAGATAACATTGCATCTTCCTCAGAGGATTTAAAAAGCAGATTCTTTTAACAGCTCGTCTCAGGTACAATTTACAGTAATGATCGACAGTAAATTCCATTCTATACACGTTTCATTGCAAATGGTAAGCTACGGTTACCACACCTGTCAATTTTGTGCTACCAAGTTTATTCAAAGGAAGTAGTACACATGTATCCTGCAACTTAAGGAGACGTTGTGTTTCGCAAAAAAAAAACTCATTCCAGGCTGAGTTAAAGAGATACAAACACCGTGTAGCCGCAGTTTAACAGTTCTCGCGCCCAAAAATCACGGTGAGGTGCGTGTGAGAATTTAATTAGCACTGGGTGGCACATTTGCTGTTGCAAAAGCTACAGGCGTTGTTCGCTCTCTGTGAACCGGAGAGCAGACAAGTGGGCGCCGATCACGGTGAGAGCATTTTATTTTTCCGCAGATTAGCGGTGGCGGTTGCATTGTGGAGGAGGCAGGCGAAACATCAAACATGGCCCCCGTGAATGGACGGCGCACAATGCGGCGAGTGCTGCTACTCGGTTAATCTGTCGAGTACTGCTGTGCCGCCAGAGAACACTGGCAAGTGGCGTCAGCCGCGACACCGCGGGACTGAACCGAATCAGCTGCTCGAGTCGGCGACCGCACGTACCATCACATCGCTGCCTATAATAGTCTGCACACCCGTATGTTGTTCATGCAGACTAGAAACAAATCAGGGGCCCTCACGTACAGTGATATTTCGTTTAGGCACACGATAAGATGTATTCTGAAATAAAAAAAGGAAGCAACGCAATTAAACGTCCAGATTAACAAAAACATTTCAGCTAACTACATAATTTTTGTGGATTAATTAGCTGCTGAAAGTTATCAAACAACATCCGATGAAATACGTAACCTAATAGTATTTTAACAACAATAGGAGTAACAGCATGTTATTGAAAGAGAAAGGCTCAGTTTCGTTTCGAACACATGCTAGCTGATTGATCGATTTAATTTTAAAAGCAAATAGTTAGTCACTTATAATACCGAACAAAACTGGAGGTATTATTGACAATTATATAAATGATAACACGATCCTGAGCAAAATAAAAGTGAATTTATTGAAAACAGTTATGAGTTACATGTCCTTGGTGCATTTTAACAGGCTCCAAAAACTTCAACACATTTCGCAGTTCAAACATAATGAAACTTAAAACCGCGCCATGCAATGTTTACAAAGTCAGGCACCCAACACACAATGAATGTGTCCGCTCAGTTGTATCTGGCGAGACTAAAGATTCTTACCACGCTAGCTAACGGTAATAATCTTACGTTACGCAGAGACAATATAAACTATCGTCTATGGAAACCATATAAAATACGAATCATTTTACAAATGCTGATACAATTATTCATAACACTTACGATTAATCAAACCAAAATAATGTAATAGAGGTAATGGTAATAATGTAATAATTAATTATTTGAGGGATGAGATTGTCACAAACGGTGCATGAGAGACAGGAAGCAAATAGAAAGGTATATTACTGGAGATAGCGGTTCTGCGAGGAATTGGCGTCATAATAATGCGGTAGTCAAATGCAAAACACATCTCGAAATGCTTTCCGAAGTAATTTAAGCCGTGTCGTGCTCGTCCAGGGTGTAATATAACCTAATTACTGCTTGAAAATAATGATCCAGGGAGTGTTACAGTCTAAATACTGCTTGTAAATAAAACGTCTTGCGGTTTAAAGCCGCAGTATTATGACATCATTAGTCAGCGGGGAACAATGTTGTAGCGAATCGCGATCTCCGGTAGACCAAATAGAAACTGGATCACACAAATATTGTGATATACATCAGGTATTCATGATTATTCTGAGAAATAACCGTTATCGGCATGATGCCATTACTCGCATTTCTAAGGAAAAAAAAAAATTAAAAACACTCAAATTTTATGTTTTTCTATTTTTCTGAATTTACTTTAAAATAGTTGTTTTACATCAGCTCAGCATTATTGGTCACCCAGGCTAACTTAAACGGAGCAAGCATGCTTTTAGCTTAGTTAAAGCAATAAAATCCAATTTGATTGAGACACGTAGTTAGTCCGGTAACTTAGTGGTTAAGGTGCGCCCTCCTACAGTTTAGGGTAAACAAATTCTGTATGATCTTATGAGCTACGCTAGAACGTTCTGTGGTTGCGTCCAGCCATGACATGGAAAAAATATGTGGGCAGAGAAATTTTCTCCTGAACAGGTCATTCATTGCAATTAAATTAACATCAGGTCCTGTGTTTTGCTGAAGAGGCCATCTCGAATAAAGTCTGGCCACCCTGATATCAGCTATAAAAGTATTAACTAAGTACCAACGTATGTCCACCCCTTGTTTTCGTAACAATGACTTGATGTTTAATTTACAGTAGTTTTTCTATCAACTTCTTTCCGCAATGCTGATCTCAAACGTGAATTGTTATATCAAATAAAGACTCCTCGTGCAGGATTCCTTTTTTATGTCTACGAACAAGATTAGTAACTATTGATGACATCACTACTCCGTTTTATGATTCTGAACCACAGAAACTACGGTTGGGCTTTAGATTTATGCAGGTTAGTTACAAAATGTCGTATCTGTTCTATTACCTGGTTCCAACAAAAAAGAAACGATTACACATGCAATGCGTAATAAAAAGTCACTGAACATCCTTCTGCTACAAGTAAACTTACCCAAAACGAAGTAAAGGCAGCTAAAGAATGTTACACACACGAAAGCACGAACGACTGACTATCGTATAAGGTTTGATAATAATCCAACGAAGAGCGTTGTCTGATTTTGAAAGGGGATTTATTTTATGGCTCGTAAATTCTGGGGTTCCGTGAGCGAGATTTCTCAGCAGTTAAGCGTCCCTCAATACGTAATAGTGTCGATGTCATTTCTGAGTGAGAACAGCGGTTACTTTTGGCTACTTAGTGTATCTGCTTGACTCTCATATTCCTCAGCTTATTCCAATCTCAAATTATCTATCCAAATTTTCTACTTTCAAACTTTGCACTTAATTTTTAATGTTAATCAAAAACCAAAACTACAAAATAACTCTTTATGTTGTCAAAATTAATCTCGTTAAAAGTATCAACACTTAACCGTAAATAATATTAATTATATCAAAATAATTTAAGCGCAAAAATGTTTCTACCCAAACTTTTCACTTTATAAAGAAACAAATTCAAATCAAAATTCCCAGAAACACGCGGCTCACAATGTTCAAATGTTCATTGTCTCGTTCAGATTCATTTAATCGCTGGTCGAATCGTTCCCGTTCCCGCATGGTGCATCGTATTTGTTCGTTTACCGAATCAAACTGATATCTACACGACAAATGCGAGTGACGAAATAATTTGTCAATAACGTTTCTGTACTCTGAAGATGTAAGCATTAGTTCTCCAAAAAGTCTCAATTTACGCACACGCATTTATTTATACTTTTTCAGTCAATAACAAACATATACGCACCTGAATAACGCGTTATTTCATCTCTCAATATAAGATTTTCTTCTTTTTCTTTATCTCAGATAGTCAGCTGTCACCTGTTTAAGGCTAACTGTGTGTTATCTAGCGAACATTTAAGTTCTTCCCATTACAAAATTTCCAATATACTGTATGATTCAAACGAGCTATAGATTAAACACTAAAATACAATTGAAATGACCTAAAATACGCCAATAAGTCTCAAAACCAATTCATATTGAAAAGATAGCGGAAATAAATCGTAAACCAAAACTATCTGGGATACCCCATTCGTAACCCTTTTTCCATTTACTACAATTAAACAGTTCATTAAACGAGAACCTATTACTCCATTTCATACACACGAATCACAATATTAGCTTCTATTAAACAAGTTACAACTAGTTAGATGTGCGCTTAATTATGGAAGAAGAAAAACCTACAACAAAACAGTTCATTTACGATCAGTCCATTTAAGAGCTTGATTAAATTCATCAATCCTTTTATCCTGCACTAATCACTTCGTTCTCCATACCCAGTATAACCCACGTAACACGTCTTCTACAGTTTTATCTGTGTCAGCAAATTGACTGCTACCCTATGACTCAAAATTTGATCCAGCATAGTATTGTTTTATTGGTAAAATCGTTTCATAAATTCCTTTCTTCACCCATCATTGAAAGAATATGTTCTTTAAATTCCATCTTCATTTTGTAGCGCTTCATTTCAAATACTTCTGCTTAGCTTGTATCTGGTTTCAGAAATTTCAGAAATCTTAAGTCTGATACTAACAATGTTCCTTGATTATGATTATACGTCTAATCTGGTTTTTCTACCGTTCTTGCTTCTACCATTGCTTGTAATTTATTTTCCGCCTAACTAGCGTTTCCTTTTGTTGTATTACGTTTGCCGTTTCTTGGAGACCATTATTATTGTTTTGTTTATCTTCAAAATACTATTTCCATAACATACATTAGGTTACTTCAAATAGCAGTATCATCATGAAATCACAGAAAATTATATTTTCCCCCTGGAATCTTTATTCCATGCGCAAATATTTTCTCGTCACATTTATGACCGTTTCTCTGTATACCAAACTGAATCTCCTTTTTTTTCATCAACCCAAATTATTATTCATTTCACATATCATCCAATTTCCTCTATATTGTTTTGTACATTATGAGCGAGTCCATGACACGCCTTAACTGGAAACTGGATGCAACAAGTGAACGAGCGGTTGACACCACAACCTGGCAAAAACCTGACTATATTGATTGTGGAAAGAAATTCACAAATCTTTTCTCATGGCTGAGAATGTATTTGGCACAATGATTATGGTAGGAGCAAGTGCGAAATCACTTCTCAAGTGCTTATAATGCTATAAAAGAGTCGTTCCAACATATAGCTCACTATATCCAGCGCGGTATTTTATTCGTTAATAACGAGATCTTACGGGAACAGACTCGGGGGCTTCCAGCAGTCGGAGCAGTCGGTATGAATGTGGTGAGAATTCTTCAAAACGCTCGCTTTATGAGTCAACATGATATAACAGGATTGCAGCAGTCCTCGGGCAACTCCCGGGCAGGGTCGAGATAAGCGAATTATGCTGCGGGCGGTCGGTTCATCTCCGGACGGGCAATGTGCTGCATTGATTTTTCCGTCGGAGGGGCACTTTGAAGTGCTCGGGGCTAGTTGGCCGGAGTTATGTGTACCGAGGGCCTGGAGGGGAGGCAGGCGGGAGGGGGCAATTGGGCGGAGTTGAGCTCTTTCCTCCCCCTCTGTCCCGCCGCGGGCTCACCCAAAGGAACCAGCATGCACTAAGATGAAAGGCATCCCCTCCACCCCTCATCGGACGATGGGACTTTTTGCAGAGGGGA
Organism: Vandiemenella viatica; assembly: GCA_031002005.1. Lineage (NCBI taxonomy): Eukaryota > Metazoa > Arthropoda > Insecta > Orthoptera > Morabidae > Vandiemenella > Vandiemenella viatica. The sequence goes on along the minus strand of JARYHS010013630.1, from coordinate 71,110,048 downwards.
TTAAATCTGCAACGGTCTGCGCAGACAAGCACAACTATCGTCTTATACGGCAACTCACATCTTAAATCGAACCACAATTCTCCACGTGATTTAGTCCACGTCACAGGCAAATCAAATAGCGCACCGTCCTGATCAAGAATACAGGCTCTTTAAAGGAAAATCCCTGCAAACAGACTCATTCATTCTTTCGCTGAACCGATCTTTATCACTCATTTTGTTGCATAATGGATGGAATGATAACCACACTGAATCAGAAATAACTGTGTGGTCATATAATATTAAATATGTGCACATTTACACTCAATAGAAACATAATTATACTTACAACTGATTTACATGAAATTCCTGTTCATTAGGTTACGTTGATAGTCTGGAAGTTAATTTACTTCCAACCTTCAGAGTTTAATCAGCATCCTCATTTCCCTGATCATTTACAAAATTAGCTCCATTTCTGGAGAATAATAACTAAAATGACTTTCGTAAGTTCACGAATATATTCCTAAGAGAATTTTTTGATTGCAGTACAGTTCACCTGATAACTTTGTTTCTTGTTCTGGGTCACTTCGAAATCAGAAGGAAATTAATTTTAATTTATATAAACATAAATTGATCAATGAGCTTCTCTACAAACGGTGAAGTCATAAAATGCTAATAACGTTATTTTAGTGTATGAAACAAAACCGTTCAATTTTTTATACTCAGTTTTCAGACCTGTTGCAATATATTAATCTGCTGCATAGTCAATAGCAAGTGAACGATGCTGTTGAGACTAATCAACATCGATTGGCACTGCATGGTATTTCTCTAGCTTAAGTCACTCATAAGTCGTTAAAGGTGGTCAAATTCAGCTACTAAAGAGCTAGGTGTGTGGCCATAGATTAAAAACATTGCTTGGTGGAGAACATATTTGATTTCTAAAATTTACAAAACATTTTCCTTATATTTGTACTTGCTTCTTGTTTAATGTAATTTTTAATTAGTTTCTGATGAATAAACGTCTGAATGCCTCACAGTGGTTTTTCAGTAGGGTATATTACCAAAAAAATGCATATATAAGTGAGTAATTCGGCAAACAGATTATAAAAATTAAAGCATGTACTAGCATAGCGTTCAGTGTTCGTTTTTTATATATAACTCCCATAATAAAAAGCCGCTGATGTTTCCAATACCTCCAAAATTGTTTCATTTACATCGACCAACTGTATGCTTATTTGGATGTTTCTATCAACGATCACTTAATTAAATTTTATGTTATGTTAATCATCTAACATTTATGTTTGGTATTTAGATTATACTAACACTCACTGCTAAAAATATTCGAGTGTCATTATCTAATGACCGAGTGGTGTAGGTGAGCGGTAACGCTCTGGCCTCGCATTTGGGAGGACGTGGGTTCGAATCCCCACGCGGCCATTCCCATTTGGTTTTTCCATGGTTTCCCTAAATCATTCCAGGCGAATGCCGTGAAATGTTTTCTTTATAAAGGCCATGGTCCAATTCCTTCCCGTTCCTTTTCCGCCTCTAATGACCTCGACGTCAACGAGGAGTAACGCCATAAGCAAAAAATAAATAAAAAAATAAGAATTATTATGTAGGCCTTCTTGATAAAACCACTAATTAATTTTTTTACTGACATCGAGTCTATGTGTCAATGGTTCGAGCAATGAACGTTATGTTCAATTGAGGAAAAATTATGGAGTGCACCACGTTTAATTTACTCTCTCAGCCTCATATGGGTGGAGCACAGCAGCGAAGAGTAGACTTTAGGAATACCGGAAACAAGGAAAATTGAAGCATTTGGAATGTGGTGATGAAAAATAAGTGGACAGTTAAAGTAAGAAATGCACGTGTTTTGTAAAATGGCGAATGAAGTAAGAAAAAGTTTGTGGAAGAGGATTACAGAAAGAACAGACAGGATAGTGAGTTCTATTTGAGATATGCGGATAGGTTAATTTACTAGTGAATGGAATAGTGGAAGGTAAGAACTGTGTAGTGGAAGACAGAGATTAGATAATATGTAAGGGGTTTGTTGAGATGAATAGGTTAGCACAAGATAGGAAGGGATGGAGAATTGCATTGAAGCAGTAGGGAGATTGATGACAGGAAGTAAAGCGTACAATACCAAGTACCATAGACACTAACAGCATACCCAACGCCTTCGTTAGCCCTGTGCTTAACATTGAAACCAACGACTAAGGTACAAAAAATACTATAACAGATATTCACAATATGTCCCAGTCTCCACGATTCGAAGTTAACTTATATGTTTCTCCTTCAGAAGGTTTATAACTTCATCTGGTAAAAAGAAGAAACAAATAATACTTGATTGAAGGATAGTCAAAATGGTAAGCATTTTTGACGCGATAAATGGCTTAATTAACTGAAGAAAACTTGTAAATAAATGCTAATTGTATTCACAGCAAGTGAGAGGTATACTGTAGTTTTCTGGAACTTGGTAGTTAATACGTAGTCACACTGCACCAGAATAGGTACGGGTTGATTAATTTGCAAAGTCGTAATAGATATTCGGCTTACTAGATCACCTAGGCCAGTGTCCGTTTCTTTCCCTCTCACTCAAAAAATGTAAAAATCACGAAAGAAAGATTGCTATACCGCCAAACATTATTATTAACTTCGTTTGAGCTTATGACAGGTAGCAATTGCCCAAAACATATATTTGCGTTTCATGTACCTTTTTACTATAAATTATTACGATGTTGGAGATGTTGTTCAGCACCTCCGTCGATTACTTGTTTCAGCACCGAACTGCCTTACTTATAAATGGAAATTTTCTTCTCTTAACTAAAATCATGGTCATTTTCACTTCCATTTACTGTCGCTATATCCAGACTCGTTTATATCATATGTGAAACACACCCAGTTCTCTTCCCGCCTAGTAACTCCCAACCATCTTCTTTACCATAACATTTACCGAATGAGTTAAACGACAACTTCACCAGGCAAAACTAGCTGAAATCTTTTTCACCCCTTCGTAGTCCTGCATTTCATATCAATAATTTCGGTTCCAAACCATACTACCACACTAACACAAGGTCCTCGCCAAGGATTCAATGACCATTTGTCTCAGTCTTTGGATACGTTTCCGCATTACCATCTCAGCCGCAGGATTTTTAAGTGTCCAACGCAACCCATTGAACTGCGTTTATTACTAAATGTGATTTCATGATCTTTTATCTTAAACTTATTCTTTTTTTGGCATTTATATTTGTTCCACACTGACCTATCCTAGCAGATTTCTTATCCGGATCCCTCTATAGCTACTCACAGTCCTCTCTTCGTTTAATTATACTTGCAACATCAAATCACCTGCAGAAACCAAACTTCAGACAGTAAATCAACAACAGTCAGAAAAATAAACAGCAAAACTACCAATAATTGCCTCCTGTCTTCCTTGTTCTCTAGTACACTGCAGTCAATGGCACAGAACAACGTTTTCAATGATCGCAGACTGATTGGTTTCTTTGTTTAAATCTGGCAAGAACGTTTTAATTGCATCCCCTAAAAGATCAAACAGGTAGTCAAGAATTATAGTGAGCGTCCAGATGATGGGATAGATAAGGATAAATTAATGAGTCAATTTAGTGAATTTTGGAATGTAAAACTTTACCCAGTTTAACGCCAGGGATATTGAGTTTATGCGACTACAGTTTGCAGCAAAAAGAGCGTGTCCGGCGGACGATAATCCGCTTGTTTAAGGCTATCAGATGTTTAATCACATCCCTTTTGTTTAGGCGGCCGGGTGTGTTATTGGCCGCACGGCTAGGGAAATCGATTCCACCGCCTCTCTTCCGCATGCAACAACGGCGCCGCAGAAAAAAAGGATTAATTTTTAAAATATGATCCACAAAGATCACTGTTCTAGAAGACTTCCTGTCCGCCTGCAGCCTGCCGTAGTTGACTCTAGGGCTAAGTAGGCCAACTACGTAGATAACAAATTCTTTTAGGTATTTTCGTTTTCTGATCACTTTGTTTTAAATAACCAGTTTTTATTCTTAAAGAATTCGGATGCTAAGCAAAGCAAATATTTACCATCAACTACCTTCCTCGCGGAACAGATTTTAAAAATTATTGTTATTATTTGATTCTTGATTTACGTCTCGTCGACATTGAGATCATTAAAGTCTGAAAATGAAAGGAATTCGGCCACGGCCTATTAAGGGAACTATCCCGTTGTTCACCGTGAATGATTTGGGGAAGCCGTGAAAAATTCAAATCTGGATGGCCGGACCGGTATTTGAACCCACGTCCTCCCGAATGCCACACCGCCACGCTTGGTAGATTTGAAATAAGCGTATCGTGATAATAATGACATCATAATCGGAATTTCCTCTGTCATCACAGGCCATGTCTCTAAGTAATGGCAAGTAACACATTCTAACTCAATGGATCGGACCAATTTGGAACACAGCTTTGAAATAAACAGCTATAATTTGTAATTAATGTTCAGCTAAATGTTGTCACTATTAGTACACTGTGGAATACATGTTTCATAAGTATTAGGTAAATGAAATGTTATATTCTGCTTAATCCACTTCAAAGCATTAATGGTTTGTCCCGCCTTCTCAGAGTCTTTGTCTTCTTATCAGCGCATTGACCGTGTCAAGCGCAGGTAGTTACTATGAGGGAATGTTTACGCCTCCATGGCAACGTCTGCAAGATGAACTGGGGTAATTTCTCATTGCCTTCTCCATTTTAACAGTGTGGTAGTAAATGTTGATAAGTATGATAGTATGCGTGGTTAGACTGAGTGTTGTTTGTGGATGAAAGATGGTAAGGGGTGAAACACGGTGCCGGCCCATTCAGGCCTACTCTTCAGAAAGACATCGAGGTCACATGTCTTAAGGTCCAAATCTGACGGACGAACCACCATCAACAGTGGCCTCACTCCATACGCAATGCGGAGAGGTTTCGAATTCAACCCAGGATTGTGTGTTAGGAATTGTGTACCACCACCTGCCAGCCAAGTCCGGATGATGAAAATTTCATCTACCACAAGGACTCGGAAGTACTATCCCGTGTCAGCGTAGGACAGCATCACGGTGTTGCAGCCTTCTGAGCCAACGCGGAGGAATACCTTTGCCGACGTGGACTTAAATCCTTCTTTGTAATTTTGTGGCATATTTGGCGGTCCGGTGTCTTCCAGTAGTGTTACATGTTCCATCTCCTTTTTTCTAGTTCTAATTATTTCCTAATTTAGATTAAAAATAATTCAATTCTTCTTTGTTTTTTTTTCACTTTTCTCGTAAAATCTAGTAAGGTATACTCAGCTACGGCTCTCAAAAACATGTTGGTCATAATGTTATTTTTTCAGCACCCAGATACCTTAGCTGCTAGTTTTCTGATGCGGAACCAGCGGCAAACCCTCTGATAAGATTTGTGATGTGCCCACAGGTTGCCGCCGGCTGCGTGACCAACCAGTGGCGTCGCCTGGACCTTCCACCCAGCAGCCACTCGTCTGCAGGGCTCGAGCGACATAACATCTGGATGGCTAGTTGGAAGCCGAACGAAATGAAATCATATATTTATAACTGTATTGATACCAAACATCGTTTCTCAGTCTGAACGTCAAAGTGTAGTAAATAGCTCCAGTCCTCGACAGATGTCATTGGGAACATACCTACTGTAATCAAAATATAATTTTATTAAAGAAATCAACAATATTGGTCCATCGATTCAAGTATTTTAATGAACATAAAAATAATTGCACGAAAGATGTTCTTGGTGTCTCCTGACTACCGAGTTATTGAGAGTAACTGGCATTGGAGCTTTTGGCACTATTGCACAATATACATACTAATTTTTCGATAGAAACGTAAGTTTTTCAAACATAGAAAACAATTTTTATCGTCTGATATTTAAAACCAATGTCAATACGCAGAAAATATCTCACGTCTAAGACTACCGTGGAAGTCACAAGTAAGAGTAAATTACAATAGTTATTTTTTCGACATTCACAGTCCTTAAAACTGCCTTCAGCAGAATGAGAGCAACTCAGAATACGTGCGAAACCTAATCCTTCTGGATCTGCTATATCCGCTCAAAGACATCTGTTGCAAAAGAAAAGAAATTTTTATCTTATATCAAGAAAATTGATACATTTTCTTCACGAATGTTGTTACTCAATATACCTTCAGAACTAGTATTGATTTTAACGAAAGTTGTGTTTGATGATCACAGACAAGAGAAATTTAAAGTATTGAAAAGTTAATAGATTTTAAACAAGATAATCGAATCATCAGCAGAAATTTTTGTTACAAACACGTAATATACAGATATTCCTAGCATGTACAGAACATTTTGTCCCTTTGGGGACTTCTTAAAATGTATGCATCTCTTAAGAGCATCACTTAAACACTTGAGACTCGAATGGAATTTTCATACATTTGGCTTGGATCACACTTGCAGTTTCAACTATTCTAAACGTCAATTCACTACATTCGCAATTTATTTGGTGATTGGAAGCAAGTATATTTCATTGAGGAGTCATATGAAGCGTAATAAAAGTCTGAACGTTTTCTGTTATGAGATTGTTAAATCAAACAAATTAATTAAAGACTTCGATAACAAATGACCAAGCGGGTTAATTTCTACTTTAAGTGTTCTTAAATTTTCAGCTCATCTTCTTATGGCATATTTACTACAAACTGCTTCAAGCTAGGGAACCAAACAATAAGAAACCTTATCTGAAACCGATCTGCTTCCACGTTACCGTTCTTATAACGTTTCTACTCTCACAATTACGTCACTGGCTTGGGGATAATAACTGTCAAGCTTCCTGGGCACACCGCTTGGCTCTAAAAGTAACTTAATATTTGGAAGAAACTAAACAGATTTACATTAAAAGCTAGTTACTTGTCATTTACATGAATGTATCAGTTGCCACATTATTTATAACTGTAAGTATGCAACACGAAATACACAATAAAAGTTTAAATTGAGAAATTGTCGTTAGTTGTACAGCTGATCCAGGTATATGAGTTGGTTGATTTCTCATGTTGGTCGGATGGAAGAAGATGCTACGTAGATGTAAGAAATTATTTCACAGATATAAAAAAATATGCCGAAACGGAGATAAAAGTTTTCACACAAAGTAGAACCTTCCGGCCTAACGTATGGGTGGACACACGATATTAAATTTCCAGCTTAGTTAATATGTTGTAAAAAGTATGATTAGTTATAAGGGTTACTAGTTCCGTAACCCGTTATTCGTAAATTAGTAGCGTCTTGTTTTAAATCAATACAAAACAAGTTAAGGGTAAAAGAATGTTAATACAAAGGAAGTAAAAATTGAAGCTGGACACAAAACTCTAAAGTTTAGTGATGGTTGCAACTGTCTGTTTAGTTGCGAATTTATGTTCATCTGTCATACTCAGAAATGCTCGGAGCAACAAAAACGGAATGTTTTCATTGCTTTTGTAGTTATCAGATGAACAGTAAAAATATGATTAACAATGCCCACAAGCTTTGTTCGAGAAGTATTTGTCTTTCAAGTTTGATCAAATTTGCCGTGGATATCATCACATCGGTAATATCCGCATCTGTGTACAAAAATGGTGACTATATGGATAATGAAGTACTTATCAGCGATCATGTACCAGCTGTTTGCTGCAGAATAGGTTACACTTTGACAAGTTACGCACAATTTCAAGTATGTACCAAAACTGTAGTTTACAACAGCAACAATGAAGGTAGTTTAGCCGAAAAACAATTCTGCTACTGGAAACGTCAAGATCATTCTCAGTCGACACAAACCGTGTAATCTTCTTGCTCTTTGAGTCTTGCGATGAACTGTAGTGTATTGTTAAATATTTAATGTACATTGTTATTAGTTATGTAGTAGGATTATACTTCTACAACCGTTTAGCGGATAACCACAACAATAATTACGTTTGGATGTAGTGCTACGAAACAAATACAGCAAGAATAATTAACCAATTTGAGCATCAGTATTTTATAAACTAGAAAAAAATTATAAACGGCCAACAAAACTAAAACGTTATCGCCGAAATCGTCCTCTTTTATACTATCAAAATTGTATACTGTGTTAATGATCTGATTAAAAAAACAGTGTAATGGGAAAGTGTTCCAAATGTCTGACAGAATCGAAGTCAGAATTATTCTTAAAGCCAAGATTGTAACGTCCTTATTTATTAGTATGTATATTTAAAATGCAGGAATAGTTTACCACAACGAGGGCACTGCACAATTTATAAAAGTAAGGAATATTACGAGTCAACTGAATATTTTATACGCGTGATCAATTATTACATTTGAATATAATCGAGTATGTTAAATTTTATGTACTGTTCCTTTTCCTTTAAGGAAATTCAATTCTTGCATGACGTCCATTTGGTGCGAAGATGTTACTGACATATTTTTTACTATTTACAAGATCCTCTTGTCATTAAAAAGCCCTCATACTTTTATAAAATTATTTTATAAGAATACTTACGATTTTGGATATAATCTGAATGTGGTTAAATTTAAGATTTCTGCTCTTTAATTATTAGATATCTAAGATAAACGAATTGTTGATAAATATCAGCAAGTCATTCATTGTACCTATTGTTGCTGGTCAGCAATACAAAAACCAACCGAATTAATTGCTGTGTATGTGTACTTACTAGTATTAAATAAATGTGTATATCTCTATCTGTGTTAGTATATGATATGCAGTGTGTGTTGAAAAATAAATCGTGAGATTTGCTTAGCAAACTCCAGTTTTAGATGCTTTAAGTGTACATTGTCACAAATATTTTGCTGTATTATTTGTATTACTGCATTAGTTGTTAACGTCTGCAAAAGCAGACAGCTCCTAAATTCCTTCCTAAGAGATAATATATCATTTTATATGAATGAACGTATGTACATTTGCATTATCCACTATGTTTGGAGGACATGTGATATCTTAATCCTTCCTATCAACGCTCTAAGTTTTCTTGTACATTTTATAACAATCCTTTTAATGTTATTATTATTAATAATAATCAGAAATGTAAATGTTTTCGAATGTATTTCTAATTGAAGTGTTAGTGCTACCGGTATTAGTTATAAATATTACTTAAAACACCTTCCATATTTGGTAGTAAATAACTGGACCACTACTTCTTTGAAATGTGTATAAAGGTAAAAACCTAGTGAGCTCTCATAATGTCAACATTTCTACTGTCTGACATCAATGAATCGCGAAAATTATATCACCAAAAAACAGCTTACTTGCTGTGAAACAGTCAACCACTACTAAACATTAATTATTACTTCAAATTTAAGTGATATGTCAAAGTAAAATTTAAGAAAAACACACACACACATTTACTTATACTAGCTCTAGTAATTGGATAGTCTTCTTCAATTAAATGGTAAGTTTCATTGTTAAATGGAAGATAACGCACTGCAAAATTAGAAGATATCTTTAAGTTCGAGCAAAATGATAAATTTGTGTTATAATTTGTAACTGTACTATCTATTAGTTCTGAAACTTCACACAACTTCCCAAAGAGAAAGTGCAACGAACAAAATTAACCCTCAAAAACGGTTGAAGTGTTGTCACATCCACTGTTTCATTTTTTCTCTTTCTCTCTATGTTCCACGCTCTCTCTATACTTATGTTGCATTTGTCCCTCAATTAAATAGTTCTATTGTAATATTACTTTACAGTTTACATAAATTAGAAGGGCAAAGGCTTTCCAACACTGGTAGAGTCGCCCTTCTCATTTATTCTAGTCCGTAAAACTACGGGGGAAAAAGAACATACACCACTGCGTCATTTTACCACGCCTATGATCTTAATAACGGAAATAAATAGGCATAAGAATACTTACATGTTCAAATACAGATATATTATTTTGACAGTCGTTTTATATTATTCTTCAGATGATTTATGATGCGAATATCAAAACAGTATTGTGCAATAATTATGAGAAGAATATTTATATTTTACATCAACAATTACTAATTTTTTGAAGGCATTATAAATCAGGATTAAAATTAATTTAATTCAATGCTTGTGATTTAAAAAATCTAAATGGAAGCATTATTTCATTTTGTTTGAATAGGAGTCAATCCAGACATCATAGTGGTTGTATACAGGCCACAGAAAAACAAAAACTGAACAGTTTATATTCTTCGAAATTACAATTAGAAAAGTATATGAAATTTACAGGGTATATTGTTTTTTTAAATAACCATGTCACAATTGAAATACCTACAACTGATTCTACCTAATCTGTTTATTAGTTAGTTCCAGTTTAATATACGAACAAGAATCTGCATCATCTTCAAGTCTTTTCTGCATGAAAAGAATTTATAACACATATATAGAGAATTTCTTGGGTGCAATATTAAACAAATATGAGGTAACAGTTACTTATTTTCCCATAACAAAGGATGAAATTACTTGCTGACGATGCCTTGTACAACAGAATACTATTCCATTATTTAAAAGATTATTATATTAAAGCAACTGGCCATGTCACATAAAATTTACCGTTTGCTTTAATTTACAATTTTCATATATCGTTCCTAAATGTTATTAGCGAATATTACATTGAATTACAATGAAACTCAATCTGCCCATAAACAGTACTTCATATAAACAATTCATGTAAGAAAATCGTTGATAACGAAAACGTAAAATTTGATTTATTATTTCTGTTTCGAACTTTACTCAATTAATACAAAGCCTACAGCATTGAACATAGTACCAGTGCGTAGGATTTTTTAGCGTCTTGTAACACAAAAACCACCAAGGTCTATCCCTCCCCCCCCCCCCCCCAAGCCAGAATCCAGGATCCGCCACTGCATCAATCCACCAATTGCAGTTTTTCACGATGATGGAACAGTTACAACATCCAATAAGAAAATCAAAATGGAATGGACGCTTGCTCCAAACTTAGCAACGAACAACAGCAGATCGCAGAGGACATTTCTCAAGCAGTCAGAAGAGGCGATTAATTTTCATCGATGGATCAGATGGAAAAGGTAAACCGTTCCTTTACAGAACGTACGCAGGGTAAGACAAGGTTGTCTTAGTAATCGTTTGGACAGGAATAGCGGGTGGCAGAACTTACCACTACAGATTCAAATTACACGTACTTATCCTTGACACTTCGTATCATCTGTCATGTCATAACCAAAACAACCAACCTTCTTCGAAGAGCATGACTGATAATTTCCGATGAAGACAGTTACCGAAGATGACGAACGAAAAATTCAAGATCAGTACACTCTGAAATTAAATGTTTTTTACAATGAGGTATTCTAAATATGATCACAATAATAAACTCTCTTTGCCATTTCGTATATAAACCTCGCTGAGTATGTAATTTCAAGAATCCAACAAAAGACTGAATCAGGAGGTTGAATTTGCGGAAGTTTGGAAAGGGGTTTACTATTTATTTACATAACCTAGTATTGTTCCTTTTTTAAGGGGATGATTCAATAGCTGTTCATTAAAGTTCTCTGGAGAATATCCATGGCTGTTATATAGGTGAGCTGATACAACGCATATTTTTACAAAAATTCTCCTTTATTAAGATATTAAAAATATGATTATAGGAACCCAGCAGTAGTCAACATGGTACCTACGCCCACTAGTGGGCGTTCTAGCATTCTTAGTGGGCGTTAGGAGTATTGCCCTATACTGAAGCACTTTCCACTTTTTAATTTAAATGACTTTCAAAAAACATAGCATTATTTAAAAACATTTCCATACATTAAATGAGCTAGTTATCGAGTATTTAATTTTGCGGCATTAGCCACATGGATTTCATTACTAATTTAATTTATTAAATGTAATTTCATGCTTCTATATATGCAAAGTATAAACAAAAGATAGATTTAAGCACAGTAAGCTGTTTTATAAGGAGTTACACTGCCAACCTTAGAGAAATTCCAACATTATTATATGTTTCATCTTGCTTTAACTTTGTTTTATTAATTTTATAAAGGGAAGTTACCTCTCTACTTCATGAAGCACCAATATTGTGGAACAGGTGGGCATTAGAAAATTTTACTTTTAAGAGAGATACAAAAGTATATAAAAAAGGTTGACTACCCCTGTATGAACCGGATCTTTAGATACTTATTAGACACATACAACGAACAAATTTTTAAACATTTTAAACAAAGCTAAAACTAAAGCAAGATTATCAGTAATTCATCAAGTGTTTACTAAAATTCTTTCAACGATTTTCTAAGATATCTTTAAGTAGAATTTTATGCTTAATAGTGTGTGGTAGCATAGATATTCTGTTCATTACACCATAAACTTAATTGTAGTATATTTACATGTACAACGTCTCCATTCGTCCCAGTAGTGTGGATGTCATTGTAATTGCCAGATTTACCCCTTCCTATTTTTCGATATTTGTTTTATCTTTTCTAAAATCTTTGACTCTGTAATTCCATCTCAATTACTCCTGATTTCGTCTTAATCCATTCTTACACAAACTCGTGTCTTGATCGCTACACTAAATAATCGTAGTTTTTGTGTTGATTCCTCACCGTAACTTTTGCACATTTGTAATGTAAGTACGCTATTGTTTTCCTGTTTTTCGCTACGATACTACTTCATGTTCTAAGACCAAGTAAAAGGATAAGCTAATGTTTCTTACAATAGATCAATATCATTGAAAAAAGATTCTAGGGACAATAGTACCAGGTAAGCGCATTCTCTACCACTTAAAGAATTTCTTCTCTACTCATACCGAACTTAATGAATGAAACGATCTACTTTACATCACTGTTTGATAATATCAGAAATATCTGTCATGTTAATTACGTTTTGTTTTTAACCTCATCCTAAGATATCCCACGGAGTGCAGTTTGCAACAAGTTCACATTATGTACATCATCGGTTCTGTTTTCGACAGAGAAATTTAAAAAAATAATATTATATCGATAATTAGGAAACATATTTTAGCAATCTGGTTTTTGCTAATTACACTTTATGCCATTTTGTATTGCTTCTGGTGTAGTACAAGGAATAATCTTAGTATCCAGTGCATTAGCAATGGTGTAAGGACACAGCCAGCGTTTTTAGCAAGGAAGGATCGAGCAAAGCCTTATAATTCACTATAAGCTCTTTAATACTGAGGCGCCAACAAGACACCAACAGAAAAAGATATAAAAAATTGATTGAAAATGGTAAGTAGTGTAAATTTTCAACCAGGAATGATGGAAAGTTTCTCAAAACTATACTGTACTGTACATGCACAGAAAATACCAAAATTATCATACAGGATATAAAAACGTTTCTTGATACGCAGCTCTCTGTGTTTACTTCGCAGTTATGGAATACCAAAGATAATGCTCATTATCTAAACATCTTAATCTAATATCTCTTGTAAAATGGTTTGCATATTTTTTTTAAACTAAATAAAACTAGCTGTTTTGAGAGTAAATGAACATGACGCTGCTAGTAAGGTTATTACCAATGTTATTAATAGACAAACATCAATTATAATCAAAATAAACTGTAGTAAATGAAATATCGAAATTGCAGGGAAACGTGACCAAAAGCTAGCAGACCTTATTTTTTTCCCTTACAAAGGTAATAAAAACAGGAGATAATCATGTATTCAGTGGTGCGGGAAACACGTTAGTAGTGTGTGCATTGGTCTTTTAATTCACACATCAAAAGTGTTGTGGAAGGTCGAGCATTTCTGTGATCGAGGACACTTGATGCCAATTTACAGGCAAGATGAGTTCATTTGGATCCATGCCGTGATTCTCGTGACTCTTCTTGATAGAAACTGCTTATCTACAGTTTAATACTAGGCATTTGTATTACTCGCATATAGCCGTTCTGATTTCACGAGTGAGTAGTATTGCCTGATTTTAAGATCTATAGATCAGCACTTTTTGTTACAAAAATTCTTTGTGATACCACACGCTCTTTCCATCCTTTGCATAATTTCTAAACTGTTTAGTTGAATTATTTCTCCCATATGTTTAATTCTTTTTTTTTTTTTTTTACTTTCTCTATTCGTCCAACAAATGTTAAATATTTTGGATCATTTTTTATGTTTCTGATTCTTTTTTTATTTTATTTTTCCAAAAATTCTCAGATCTGTTTTATTTGTTATTACTTCCAAGATATTAATTTGTGTTTGCGCATTTGTAATACTCTCTGAAAGTATAACGAAATCGTCCGCAAAAATTGCTAGGCAATTAATGTCAACACTTTTGTAATTGTCCTCAAAGTTGTTGGTGAAATTTTGTGTTCTTTCAATTTTTGTTCAGATTTTTTTTTAATATAAGTATTTTAATATAGCAGTAGACTATTTCAACATATATTTGGTACTGTAGACCGGAAGGAAATTATATTACTATTCTTATACGACTATCTAATACGAAGGGAGTAGGGTAAAAAAAGCTTTGATTTTTATTTTTCTATGTATCTCTAGATATAAAATTCTCCTACAACATTAATGATTACCTTCGGTGATGCTTTTATCGTTCAGCATTCCTATTTGCTTCTCGTGAAGTAATAAGCTGACAGATACGAAACTTAAATTAGAAAAAAACATTATTATGTGTATAAAATGTTCTCGGGTTTCCCAACGGGGTAGCGCATTTTATACAGTTGATACACCTGGAAAGCTTCCATTCATTCAACACTATTACGATTCCTTATCTTATTAGATCTAGACGATTTCTTCATCAAGTGGAAACTGGACTGGCAAATAAATTTTCTCTGCATGATGCACCCTGTTTCTCTGGAGGGACGTGAGAAATTAGCCTCTTCCAAATAAAACGGCAGAAGATCTGGGATTAGTTCTTTGGATTGGAAATGCTACCTAAAATCACAGATAACCAGAGACATAGCGTTAAGAATCTCTTGTTGATGATTAAACATATTAATGTTTAGAGTTCGACTATTTCAGGGTGATTTTTAAAATTTACTAAAAATTTTTAGTGGATTTTGTTGCCAAAAGATAGAAAACCTGATGTAGCGGTTGACTGACCCTACGCATGTTGCTTTAGCTATATGTAAAAAAAATTTGGAGCACACAAAATATAGCCAACAGGAATGAGAAGTTTTTGCAAAATTATCATCCACAAACTCCTGTAAATAGTTTTTTTAGGGATGTATTTATTTTCCTATTTTAAAACTTTGACCTGAAGACACAAGTTTATCGAAAAGCAAACAAATAAAGCAGCAGGTAAGTTGAATAATAAAAACCAATTTACATCCAGATATGACGTACCTTTTTATACTTTAGACACTACTGGCGAGGAGATAAAAATATGCTGTCAGTGAGGAGCTGATTACAAATTCACAGTGGAGAAATTGTAAATATGAAAGAACTTGGTAATAACAATGATTTCGTATGATCTCCATGGCCCAGCGGCAGAATTACTAACAGGCTGCGCAATCCGCCTCTATCGTTGCCGTTTAATACAACCCTGTAGTACAGGTTATGGGGCACCACAGTTTAACATAGAAACCCAACCACGGAAGTGTACTGGCAAGGATTGTCAGAGGTGAAGGAGGGGTTAACAACAATTGTATTAAGAAGACGAATTCTAATGATCAGAATATGTAAAAGGTAGTTAACAGTCTTCTACAAGCGAACTGTATAAATGAAATGAACAAAGAAATGGAATTAAATAACCTGTTAGATATGCAAACAGCAAAAATAGTTGCGGCGGCAAAGTCGCGTTTAATACATGTGGTCTTGCAACCTCGTGGCAGAGTTTCAATTTGCTACGCATTCCACCTCTATCGTGGCTGTACTTCGGTTTGACGTGATAACGTCCTATCGTGACTCATACAATCATACACAACTCTTAATAGAAGTTTTGCTCGATAATGACGAAATACCCTTGGTTTATAGAGTGTACCACAGGGACAGAGAAAGTTAGCAAAGTGTTATTTTTATCGGTTTGCAGTGCTACTACATAAGAGTGGGGGCTTTCTCGGCGTTATATATAGATGAAATTTTCTCGGGGAAAATAGGCTAGTGAGAACTTGTGAATAACAAGACGACAATGGCAGCAGAGATTATGACCACTGGAACACCGTGCTATACAAACGTTCTCACTCGGTTAATTTCCCCGAGGAAATTTCATCTAATACTACTACAGTTCGCTGTTATTCATAGATGAGTTATTAGGGGCAGATTTCTACTAGACACGAAAGCAAAGATAACCGTCTCAGGTGCTTACTGTAGCGGAAGAATAAATGAGCGAAGTGAAGACCTCAGGGAGAAACTAAATATTCTGAATTCGTAGGTGAGAATAGGATGGTCATTATTTGTGTTGAGTGTGAAGGAAATAATAGTAACCCTATGCTGCAGGTATTTCCAAATATCTTAGAGAGGGGATGCGATTTTACACAATTGTTAGAGCAAAGTGCAAAGGGATAGAAAATTCTGGATATATGCCTAATAATTCCCGTTGTTTAGTTCGCGAGGTCTCAGATTATTTAAAAAATAAATTATCAGTTCTTACAGACATAAAAGGGTTCAGTAAACTCGTGATCAAATTTGTAGGTTGTTATAGGTGAAAATTTAAAACGGTACAGTACCTGACGTAAGTGATGAGATATTTCAGGAAAAGTGGAAGGAGGGAATCCATTACATTTTGCAGACGTAATGGAGAAAGAAATAAAACAAAAAATTAAGAAAATAACGGAACCCGCATAACACAATATGGAGGTTGAGACGATGATAAAACAATAGCGTATAAAAAAAAAAAGCAAGGTGAGAAAATTCTCGAAACAGCTAAACCAGGAATCATTGGCGTCAAAGAGAAGAGCTAAAGAGATATTTATAAATAATTTTATGTCTACAGGAAACAATGAATGAAGCAACCAGAAATTTCCATTGCTACATCAGCGAATTGAGGGTTGGAAAAAGATAGTGATGAAGTTACCAAAGATATGAAACAGGTGGGAAGATTAATTAACCGACAACTCGTTGTTATTGGCTGTTTCTTTAATTACAACTAATCAATTGGTCTAAATAATCAAAATCATGGCAGTGCAATTGAACTTATTGCTTATATTCTCGGTACGCATGCCCATCTATTTCCCATATAATATTCTGCAGTTTTTTGCTTATGACATTGTTACAGTTTTGTTAATTTCATTTGATTGTTAGTATCAGTATGAAACATAATGGACATATACATCACGAAATAAACAATGGTAACATGTCAGTTCATACAGTAAGTTGACTCACGAAAATTGATTTTTTAAAGCCTCTACGAGATAATTTTCATTGCAGTGATAGTTTCTGAATAGTGTGATTGATAGCAATATAGTTTCTAATTTTTTAGTAGCTTCAGGATAAAATAATTCTGCTACGGCGCCCAACAGTCAATTTTTTTCAAAATCATGACCGATAATTACCTATTTGAAGAGCATCTGAGCAATACACTTGAAGGAGCAACTAGTCATTTTTTTTTTTACTTTATTGTCATTATTAGTTAAGTTGTAGCATGGGAGGAAAAGAACGTTATGGTGTATGTATATAAAAAGTAATTTGGGTTGACAATAAGTGAGCACTGAGCGTGGCGGACGAGTGTTAACGCCCTGACCTCGCATTCAGGAGGTAGCGTGTTCGAATTCCGGTCCGGCTATTCAGATTTGTATCTTACACAGTTTCCGCAAATCACTCCAGGTGACTGCCGGGATAGTTCCTTCAAAGGCCATGGCCGAATTCCTTCCAGTTTTTTCCCGCCACTAATGACCTCTACGTCGACGAGGCGTAAATCATAAAACAAGTAAGTGGAAGTAAAAAAGGTCTTGTTATTAAACGAAAATTTGATTCATTTCCACTAACGTAACTGCCAGTAAAACTAAGAAGGTTACAAACTTTACAGATTATAATACCGCATTCAGTAGGACTTATTATTGGAACTGACTGTTCCCTACATTTGCTTTCCGCTCTGATATGTTGAATAAGCTAATGACTTATAGTGTTTGAACCTCGGTTAAGTGTATAGAGTTGTCTTCAGCATCACATGGTTTCATCCAGATGGCACTGAAGCAGTTGGCATTATAAATGGAGTCACTCACCAGCTGGTTTAGTGTAATAATATTGGTCGAACTATTTTTTTTTTTTTTTTTTTTTTTTTTTTTTTTTTTTTTTTTTTTGCTGTCATCATTTCCTTAACCCTTCCTATCTCTTATTCCTTCCTATCTTGCGCTAACCTCTTCAAGTCAACATCTACTTGATATATTCTAATCTTCTACATCTACAGTTCTTTCCTTCGACTGCACCCTCAACTAACAAATCAACCAAACCCGCATGTCGTAAAATGTGACCCACCATCCTGTATCTTCTTTCTGTAAGACTCTTTCTTCGTGAAGCTTCTTTTCTCACCCATCATTTCCAAAACTAATTCATTTCCTTACCTATCCACTTAATTTTCACCGTCTTTCTAAAGCACCACATTTCAAACGCTTTAATTTTCTTTTTTTCTGGTATTTCTACAGTCCATGCTTCGCTATTATAAAGTGCTGTGCTCCACACGCAGAGTTTTAAAAACTTCTTAGTCTTAGATCAACATTTGAAACTAAAAAATTCTTTTCACTGGTGCTATTCTACTTTTAACATCATTTCTGCTTCTGCCATCAGTTGTAATTTTACTTCCTAAGTAGCAGAATTCATTTACTTCTTTTAGCGCGTAAGATCCTATTTTTTTTAATTCTCTATTACTACTATCATTTCTATTAAATTTCATTACTTTTATGTTGCTTTCGTTTATATTTAATCCAGAATCTTCCTTTAGTATTTTATTCAAGACATTCAGTAACTTCTCAAATCCATCAGTCTGTTCTGCTACAAGGACTATCATCAGCAAACCGTAGCATATCGATTTTATCTCCTTAAACACTTATGCCACATTCAAATGTTCTTTTACTACCTTTATTGCTTCGTCTACATAGAAATTGAATATCAGTGGAGATAGACTAAACCCTTGTCTTACGCCTTTCTTAACTGACGCATGTCTCTCACGATTCTAACTCTAATAGAACGAATGAACTAGGCAATGTGTTATGCGGGAATTTTGAATATTGGACGAGGATGAAATGTCAGGTGGCTCAACAATATTACGAAGGACCGCCTATATATTATGGTTCGAAAATACATGTCGGCCTGTTGTATACTATCAACCCAAACATGAATTTTCTGTAATAAGCGATGAATATGAGTTTTCTAGTACACATACATCCAGATTATAATGAGTAAAATACATGCAGCAAACACCGAAGTGTCTGAACGTTGCATGAAACAACTGATGGTGCACTTCCTTTTGCTGATTGCTGATAACCACTTTTCTTCTTTGGAAGCATTGCCATACATGTTACGTTGTGTTTGCTACTGTGTCAATTCCAGTATAAATTGCATACTTATAGGCTTCAAGTTTCAAGAGTTTCTTTCTGCACTGATTGAATATAAAACAAGAAAGAACAGGGTAATATTTTTTTAGAAAATGGGCAAAAATCATCAAAATGAAATGGCAGATATTAGATAAATCAATAAAGCTGCGTTAGGTGACAAGAAATGTGAAATTTCAGTGCCTTAAATCTTCCAGTTTGACAAAGTAAAACATAGATTTACCAAAACAATTTGTTTGAGCCTTAGTAGTCTATATGACCTCTCTTGGGGTGAGATGACGTTAGACGTGAAGCAGGTTGCCTCATCACACTTGATGTTAGAGCTTTCGTAATTTTACACTGATTGTTACAACGGCTTAGCCGCAAATCTCTTCAGTCGACACCCACACATAAGGGACCCAAATCTGTCCTCGAATAAGCATTCGGTGATTCTGAAGTTGGAAGCACTCAAAACGACGAAATGCATCGTGACATTCATACAATATAAGGTCGGAAGAAAAAATCACAAAATTTAAACATTCTTACTGGTAATATTCTGAAGTAGCCAAGTGTCAGCTACAAATAAGTGCGTCCAATTCTCCGCAGGTTACAGTATAAAGGAATTCCCCTCCTGGTTCAATCATTATACAATTGGTTGTTATTTCTCGAAATATGTTTGAAGGCACATTTAACGCTTCTAGGTCTTTTCTTTAAAGTGATTCATACACGTTGCAAGGTTAACAAAGCCGTTCTCGTGAAACATCTCCTCGACATTCCAATTTGTAAAATTTCATTTCTTTTGAAATTCTTATCCCAGCTGGTCGACTTTTATAATATTCTGTTTATCTCTATTTTTCAATCATATTCATTCGGCCTTACACCACTCAAAAATAAAAAATTCTTGACTGCGAAATGTCCCCCGTCAACTGATCCTGCACAACCAAGCTGTTGATGCACTTCTCAATGAAGAAAGGCTTTGTTAAGGTCACCGAAACAAGTCACACGAGGATGACATAATCCGTTTAGTCGACTATTAGAATCCTGGAAAAAATATAGGAAACCATTACAGGTAACATTACAATGGCAAGCGCGTGCTTGTTAATTACGAGTATGTTGCAGGATGATATTTCACAACTTATATCGAAAATGGATTCATATTTGTTCCGTTTTAAATGAACGCAAATAATGACTCCATAGTCAACACACAGTACATGGGAAGACAGGGCCATACTGATATAATTTCAATCGATACTTTAGTACGCAACTAGCAGAAAAGAAAGAAGTATCGAAAATATTCTTTCGCCAATTGGATGCTGCTTTTTGAAGCTTGAAATGTGTCTCATAGATGTTATCATAATTAGATCTAAAATCAAATGTGCCCCTTCCAGAGGCATTTTCAGCTCGCGGAATAACCAAAAGTTAGAAGGACCCATGGGCGTTGGGAGATTGATGAACTACTGGAGTTGTGTTACTGGCTAATAAAGTTTCATTCAGATGTGTTGCATTATCATGATGCTGCTTCCGTTACCCTCAAGTTCGATCTCATGCGACTTATGGCATCACGAAAAAAGGCGATCTTTGGTAATGTTTTAATATTTGTGACATTATTGCTTATTACCGATTCAATTTTTATTAGTTTGCCCTTATTATTATTAATGAATTATTTTCCATATTACGAGGGTTAAAACTTATATAGGGGCAACTATTTATTCACAACCGATGCGAAAGCGTTACATATTTGCACCTGTTACTGTCCTTCAAAGTAGTCACCAGCGTTGTGTAGAACCCGTTGCCAGCGATGTGGAAGGCGTAGTAGGCCTATACCGTTAGAAGAGCCTGTTCTGTTCATGGTGCGAATGGAGCGGTCTACTGCCTGTCGAATCTATGGAACAATTCTGAAGTGAATGCCACGAAGTGGTTCCTTCATCTTCGGAATTAAATCAAAATGACAAGGACTTAAGTCCGGGGAGTATGATGGATGGTACAGTACTTCCCAGTCCCAACAACCGAACAGAGCAGCTACAGCTTGTGCTGTATGCGCCCGCCGATTGTCGTGCAAAATGATGGGTGGGTCGCGCAAAAAGTGTTGCCGCTTCTTTCGCAAAGCGGATCGCAGGTGATGCTCCAAAAACGAACAGTCATACTGTGCATTGACGGTCTGCCGTGGAGGAACGTAATGCGATAGGATAACACCATCACAGTCGTACACGAGAATCACCATAACTTTCACCATACTGGGGATCTGACGCGCTTTCGACTTTCACGGTGACCCATAATGACGCCATTCGTTGAATTGGCGATTCAGTTTTGGCTTGTACGATGTGGCCCATGTCTCATCCAGTGTTGCGATACGGCGTAAGAAAGCCTCTCCTTCGCGCTCATAGCGCTCCAAGTGCGTCTGAGTAGCGTCGTTACGCATCCATTTCTGCATTTTCATCAATTCATGCGGAACCCACCGTGATGCAATTTTTCGCATGCCCAGGCGTTCCTTCAGAATGCGAAGCACAGTCGTATGCGCTAATCCGCTTTCGTAGGCGAACTCACAAATCGTCTGGCATCGATCACTGTCCACTAACGCGGCAGCAGTACGCACTTCTGCAAACACGATAGGACGACCTGCCCGATGCATGTCTGCCACAATTTGCCGACCTTCGTTGAAGGCTTTTACCCAACGTGCCACTGTTCTGTACGGTAATGCCGATTCCCCGTACGCCTCTTGAAGACCTTGATGACACTGTCGTACTGTACGACCTGTGGAACATTCAATCTTGATCCAACTCCGTTGTTCCTGTTTCGAAAACATAGTGACACCCATACGTTAGACCACTCGCTCACAAGTGACTGCGTTTCACTCGACTGTGCGCACGCCGGGGACGTGGGACGGGCGAGTGCATTTGCTCTGAGGTAAGGTAGGTACGTCAACAACGTGTGCTATCACCGACAATATTAGATTCCATTCCATAGTGTCTCCACAGCAGTGTTGCCACTATTTAAGCTCCAACCATCATAATTTTAAGTATTCTGAAGAATTCTATTAATGGTTAAAACTTGATTTGTTTTATTATTGGGTTCCAAAATGCAGTTTGTTTAGTAATCGTGGCTATCATAGTGTTGTTATCTAAATAGCGTAAAAATCTTTGACGCTAGCCAGCTCAGCTGGGCAGGCAGCGATCGTTGATTGGACGCCTGCAATGTAGTGTGGCAAGTCGCGGAGCAGTGTATATGTTCCGCCACTTGGAGAAGTTTGTATGGCGCGAGTTAAAACTGAAATAGCACGTGGAATGTACCTAAAACTTGTTTCAATGTAATATAAGTGTTTTAAAAGTGGTTTCAAGGATCGTTATTATTTAAATTCACTAGTATTTTAGACAAAACAGTGAGTATTCATTTCTAGATGTTGACAAAATACCTCCCAATTTGTTTGGTGGCCATATACCGGAAACTCGAGACAACGGCGTGTTGGGAGAGGAGAATTGGGCCGTTCTCGGTTAAATAACACGCCGTCATCCTCTGTCGGAGTGGTTAGCTCGCAACTGGCTGACAATTTCCAGCGTAATTGGTAGCTCACATTTGGTGATCCTTATTCAGCATTAAAGATGGTAATTATCTTGTTAACACACCATCTCAAACGTCTGGGGCTTCTTATTTAATAGTGATGGATCTACGATCCTCAGAATAAGCGACACGTAATTGGCGACTACCATAGTCCAATTACTGCTTTGGGAACGCAAGATCTACATCCAAGATAAACGGGAGACTGAAATTGTAACGCTAAAATTTGAACAGTAAATTGATGATAATTTTTTTTTGAAAAGAAATTCTATAACATATACGAGTGTTAAAGACAGTTTAATTTCTAAAGGGATATTTTCCATTCTTCAAATTGTTTAGAAAATTTAAAACTGATAAAAAAATGTTAACTGTTCAAAAATGTTAAAGAAATATTTCGATAATGAACAATTAAAAGTCATATTCAAAGTTACGGACTGCAGTAGTATGTCTAATTTAGATTTTAGAAACTGAGGAAACTCATAGTTAAGCTGAAATAAAAACAATTTGTTAAAAAAGGGAAAATTATTTCTAATTAGTTAAGTGTAGAGGTTACTGATTTCATGAACACATGTGCGTGGTTGGTTTCAATTCCAATGCTGCTTCGAGTGGATTTTTGTTCTTGGTTTTCCATTTCATGTGCTTTAAAGAACCCAAATAACTTCTAGTTGTAAGTAAGTAGTTTTGTTTCTTGGATTTGGACTCTGCTGAATTTTGGAGCTGCGTTGACGAGAGCCGTCGATCCATTATTACGATGGCTACTGACCTTGAAGAAATCATTATCGTTCTTAGAGAGCTGTGTTAGCTGCATAACTAAATTATTTGTGTTTATAGGTCTTGTAATTTGTTTGCCATTATGGAAAATAATTACAGGAAATTAAAAAAATGAATCCTGGAAATAGTTTGAGGAATGGAAGATGAAATTACAACTCCGGTTGGCAAACCGATAGTTCGAGGATTATTAGGCTAGTGTTAACTTTAAAAATGTAAACCACGATGATGCAGTGATAATGGTATCCAGGTTCAAATTGAATTAAACAGTGTTAACAATAGTGAAAGGTATAATGAATTGATTATTGAAACTAATGATATTGGGGAGGACAGGATTTGATAGAAAATGCATTGTCACAAAAGCTAGAACGAACACATGGTGCTCGAGGAAAGGAGATGGATTTCCGACAAATAATGGCCTTCGTAATGCATTATGTTACAAGAAAACCAACAAATGAAAGAAAGTCAAGAAAAAAATTTGAAGAAATAAAAGAAAGTATACAGCAGAAAACAGAAACTATGGGTAGAATATAACTAGTAGAATTACACAAATATCAAAAGAAAATCAAGAAATATAAAAATTATCCAACAGGAAACCTAAGAAATAGAGAAGAAAATTACTGAAAAAATTACTCAGAAGGAAGAAAAGATGGAAGGGAGGATAAAGGACATTGAAGAAAATTGGAAACAAGAAGCCTAAACAAATGTAAATAATTTCCAGGGGGAAGATAATGGAGAGACAACTGGTGAAAGTGAAGAAAACTAGGTAGAATATTTTTAAGCAACGGTAAAAAAGTAGTTATTTCTTTGAGGGCAGACTTCGAAACCACATAGAATACAGATCAAGAAACAGGGAACGCTCCATTGTACGTTGAAAGTTTTTGAATCCACTGACGATATTTTTAACTTGGCAAAGATAAAAGGAAATGAAATAAAAACTGAACAAAGGTATGGAGGTTTTTTGAAAAAATGGAGTAGGCAAAAGTGACGGAAAATATGTGCTTGTAGAAGACAATATTTCAAAGCATTTAATTATGGAAGTGAAGCGACGTAAGGTATGAGGAATAAATGGAACCGTTGTCGAGAAGGATCAGAGGAAAGTAATTAATGAGAAGCGATGTACATGGAAAAGAAGAGGAATAATTAATAAGCAATGACATAAAAGAAAATAATTTTTCGTGAGTAATGAAGCAACGAGAAATTTGAATACTAAAGAAAAAATGCGGATTTGTTAAAAGGAAAATATGGAAACAAGCAACGAAAGAAGATAGTTTGAAGACATGAGGGCACAGCAAAATAACTAAAATGAAACACGATCAGATGTAACGTACGTATAATATGGACCTTAATCCTATGAATTTGAAAACGGAAAAAAATACGTGTAATGAAAGAGAAGAATATAAAGTTGAAGTCAATGGTAACGAATCGATTGTACTACTAGAGGCAAAACAAGCCTTATCAACAATGAAGCAGGCACAAATGTAAAGTGTGTGGTATGGTTATGATTTTGAAGAGTGATGGTAATATTTGGAAATGATAAGAAATAAGATGAGATGAAATGGACAAGGGAGGCCAAATTGATAGTGTAGCACTAGATCTGTCAAAGG
This sequence comes from Vandiemenella viatica, assembly GCA_031002005.1. Classification (NCBI taxonomy): domain Eukaryota; kingdom Metazoa; phylum Arthropoda; class Insecta; order Orthoptera; family Morabidae; genus Vandiemenella; species Vandiemenella viatica. The sequence continues at coordinate 71,084,767 of JARYHS010013630.1, read as the reverse complement.
AGTTTGACAGAGTAAGCCATAAAATGGTAGTAAATAAGGTAAAAACCATTGGAGTGGATGAGAAAGTGATTTGCTGGGTAAAAGAATTTTTAAAATGTATAAAACAGAAAGTTAGGGTAGGAAATGTAGTATCAAAAGAAGTAGAAGTAAAAATGGGTGTGCCATAGGGTAGCGTATTGGGACCATTGCTATTCACTATTCTAATGAATAATTGTGTTGATTGTTTACTATCTGAAATTAGATTGTTTGCATATGCCATAATGCTGTATAAAAGAATCAAAACGATAGAGGATTGTAAACAGTTGCAGGGTGATCTGGACAGGATATCTAGTTGGGTTGGTAAACATGGTATGAAGATAAATTCAAAGAAGAGTCAGCTTATTAGATACACAAATAAAAAACTAAAGGTTAATTATGAATATAACGTGGGGAAAGAATTGCTTGCTGAAGACTTGAAATGTAAATATCTTGGCATTACTTTTGATAATAAGCTTAACTGGGCTGGACACATTGGACAGGTGTTAGAAAAAGTTTTCAAAGTTCTGTACTTGTTGGAGAGAGTGATGAGGAGATGTACGGGAGAAGTAAAGAAATTGGGTTACAAAACTTTGATGAGACCATTGCTCGAATATGGAAGTGTAGTATGGGACCCTCAATTTACGTATCAAATACAGGAGTTGGAAAGGGTGCAAAGAAGGGCTGCTAGATTTGTTTCTGAAAATTATCGCAGAATCCGATCAGTGACGGATATGATAAAGGAGCTGAAATGGGATTCGTTGCAAGACAGGAGGAGGATGTGGAGGGTCATGGGAGTGTACAGGGCATATTCTGAGCGATGAGGCATGGAAAGATATTGCAATAGGTATGAAAAGTAGTGCATGGAAGGGAAATGACCACAAGCTGGTACTCGATTTCAGGCAAAAGGGTGTGGGAAGATTCTATTTTTTAGGTAAAGGTGTCAGGGATTGGAATGAGTTACCAAGAGAAATGATGAATAATTTACCAAAAACTTTGAAAGAATTTAAAGATAAAATTTGTAGAGGGCAAATGTAGGTGGGTGCAGGATAGGGGGAAGATGGGTATGTAGGGAAATTGCCACCGGAGCCTGTGCTCCGTTGCAATTAAATTAAAAAGATGAAGAAAACATGTTGATACGGGGAAAATTCTCTACCGGACGAAATGTGAAGAATATAACGAATGATGACTTATATGTTCTGGAAATTATTGAGAAGAGGGGGCACGACATGATTACGTAGGAGAAAGCTTGACAAAAGGAACAATTCAGTGCGAATTCATTTCTGAGAATTGATTCGCATGAAAACGGAGTAAAACGCTTATTATTTGAATTCTGAAATTATTATTAAGAAGGTTTCCGGTATTTACTTTGGACTGATTTTTATGAAGTTAATGAAAAAGCAAACTTACTAGATTAGCCTTATTTAAAACAAAAAATTAGGTTTAAAAACATTGTTAATTTTGAAGTTATATAGAATGAAAAAATAATTGTATAATAATACGTATATAAGTGTGAATATTGGATTGAAATTGATAGCGATATTTTTTTGATTTTGTTTGTTTTCTTTTCTGTATTATATTCAGCAAGTAAGTGAGACACATATAAAATGCACCATTTTCATTTGGACAATAACTTCATATTTTGAGAACTTAGATGGACAGTGATTTCTTAGTGATTTGCTAATGTTGTTTTAGTTATATACAGCATGTACGTTGGATACCATTAAAATGTCCCCACTAATTTTCATTTGAGCAATGATTTCACAACTGGTGACGTTTTTAAAAAAATGGATGGTGTCTCAGACAATTTGTAGGAACATCCCGACAAATGAATTAGATGTCTGCAACATATTATTAATTATTACGTGATGTGGGGCATGTTCATTATTAATTTACTATTGATATTATTAATATTGAGTCTGATGCATTTATTAATTATATGTATGCTGAATAATTCTATTAATGTTTGTAACGTGATTTGTATTATTATTCAATACCACAGACTTTAGTTTGTTGAGTAAATGGGGTACTATAGTGTTTGTATTAAAAGTTGTTTAAAGGAACGGTATTATTTATATTCAGTGGTATTTCAACAAAAAAGTGAGTTTTTCATTTCCAGACTTGATCACAATACTACCATTTGGCGGTTATATGCCAGAAAATCCTAAATAAAACTATCTGAGCTAACAGCTTGCATTTGTTGAGAGAGGAGACTTGGGCCGTTCTACTCTAAATAACAGGCCGTCGTCCACTATCGGGGTGATTAGGTCACAATTGGCTCACAATTTTCCAGATAAATTATAGCTTACATACTGTGGTACGTACTCGAGATGCATAACCAAAGAAAACAGTTTATTTTATTTAATGTTGCTGTTCACTAATAGTTTTTTTGGCCTAGGGAGTACTGATTGTCTCAAACGTGACGACTGTACCTTTATTCCCAGGTCGCACCCGTAACACACGAGTCATCAGCAGTGATCAAGCATTTAAGAAGTCGCAGTCACCGTTTGCGAAGTTCGGGTTGTCTTGAGAGTCTTTCGACTAAGTTTGTTCTTTTCCGTCATTAACAGTTTCGCATTGTTTTGAAGGAAACACTCCACAACGATAAATCCTCGCACAAGTTGGAACTTTAATCCCCAAGTTCTCGAATAATGACACCAGAATTTTGAATTATCAAAATCCACACTCGGCCAATGACCTCGTGACTTCACTTGTCGAGGGCCTAACAGCACGCAAGTTGTTCTCGAGAAAAATTCAAGTCGAATGAACGGATCTCGTATGTCAGCCAGTTTTGATGCCAAGAGACGAATCAAGGTAACAAATGGAGCCACTGAGCCACTCTAACCGATCTTGAGAACCCCAGCTGTCTCGAAGAAGATTACACTTTAGCACAAATGTAAAAGTCCTCTTATTATATGGGTGGGAAACAAAGGAACCTCAGAATTCAAAGCAAAGTTGTTAAAGTTATATGAAATAAAGAACTTGGGAAAGTCTGAAAGTCAGTCAATATATTTAGAAACTTAAAACACGAAAAGGAGCTTGTTTGCACCTACTGTACATTGCGGAAGTCAGATGTAATAGAGTAGAATCGAAGGGGAATGCTTGGAATAGTACTTTTCAAAATAAATCCATGACGCCTGATAAAGCAATAGACACATACAAGGATTTGAAAATCTTTGGGGAAAACGAGTCAATCAGTTAGTAAAATTTTATTTAGTTTATTTAATTCCGATGAAACATACGCCCCATTGGCAATTTCCCTACACATTCATACCCCCCCCCCCCTTTTCCTGCACCCACCTAATTTCATGTCCTCTACCAATTTCAACTTTAAATTCTATCAACGTTTTTAGTAAATTATTGATCATTTGTCTTCGTAACTGATTCCCTAAAAAAACAGAATCATCCAAAACCCTTGTAACTTAACTTTAGTGCCAGCTGTGTGTCATGATCGTCTTTTCCTTTCTATGCATTACTTTTAATTCTTACACTAGTATTTTTCCATACCTCATCACCAATATATGCATAAAATACTAACATGACTCTCTTCAACCCCCCCCCCCCTCCAGTCTTCCAATGAATCGCATTCCATCTCTTTTATCATATCAATTGATGATTGTGTTATGCGGTAATTACCAGATACAAATCTAGCAGCCCCTCCAATTCCTGTATTTGATACCCAGAATGAGGATTCCATACAATACCACCTATTCAAGAATGGTCTAACCAACGTTTGTAACCCAGTTCCTTTACTTCTTTCGCACATCTCATCACTATCTTCAAAAAATGAAGGATTTGATATCCTTTCCTGCTACCTGTCCAATTTGTCCTGCCCAATTGAGGTTGTTATCAAATGATATGCCAAGATATTTACATGTCACGTATTCAACAATCAATTCTTTTCCCACCTTGTAGTCATAATCAACCTTTGGTTTTATATACATATATAATCTAATGAGCTGACACGTCTTTGTATTATCTTTACCCCATGTTGCCCAACCAAACTAGATATCCTGTTCCATATCACCCTGCAGCTGCTTACAATTATCTACTGCTTTGATACTTTTATATAAAATGAGTCACCTCCAAACAATCGATCCATTGATTGTAAACCATCAACACAATATTCATTAGAATAATGAATAGCAATGGTCCCAATACGCTACCCTGTGGCACCTATTTTATTTCCACATCTTTTAATACTGCATTCATACCAACTTTTTGCTTTCTACTTTTTAAATTCTTCAACCCAGCAAATCATTTTCACATCCACTCCGTATTTACCACCATTATATGGCTCACTCTGTCAAAGGCCTCCACTATCAATTTGACATTCCTTGTCCATTTAGTCCGAAATATCTTACATGTATCCTATAATTGAGATTTGCCTAAGCCATGTTGCCGACTTGAAAGCCAATTACGTCCTCACATATATTTCTAAAGTTGTTGCGTATCAGTCTCTCCATTAATTTACCGATCATCGATATCAAATTAATTGGCCTATATTTTTTTTACCCTATTTCTCACCCTTCCTTTATATGCCGGCACTACTATCACTTTTCCTACCGTCTGGCAAGTAGCAAGTATCAACTCAATTTAAATAATATTTTAAGATAATTACAATGTTACATCCTGCTACCTTTAAGACATCTGTAAATATTATTTTTACGTTTTTGCGATTTTGTTAGTTCCTTCATGACATCATCAGAATGATAAAATTTGGCCTCCTTATTTCTAAATGTGTTGTATGCTCGTTCTCCGATTTGCACACACCCATTTAGTCCCTAGTAGTCTCACCTACCCAGTTACTTAAAGACTCTGCCTTTCTCAAATTCTCACTAACTTCTTCTCCATCCTTATCTATAATTATCTCAACACCCTCCATTATCTCAGTTTTCTAACATAGCCATAATTTTTTTTAGATGCATCAATCAGTGGTCGCTTGGCCGATAATATTCTTCAAAAACCCATCTTTACCACCTTCTTTGGTATTATTAATTTCTTGTTTAGTTGTTTCAAATATTCCCTACAACCCTGCTGTCTTTTAACTCGTTATGTTCTCCTCTTACCAACGTCTTTAACCTCCTTACATCCCTATAATACGTAGGTTCTCTACTTTTTGAACTCTTCCCACCTTGTCCCTACTGTACTTGTGCCATCCTTCCATTTGCTGAAATATTACCTGAAATATATCTTCAAGTTCAAAATTGCCTTTTTTATAATTGTACCTATTTCCCTTTCAATTTTGGCTACTCATTTACTGAATCCTCTAATATCCATCAGAACTACAATGATCACTTATCCCTTCAACTACTTGACACCCCACAAGGTTATCATCCGGCTTTGTTAGGAAGATACCCAACATGTTTATCCCCCCGGCTTCTGCTCTGCGCCTTAAGTAAACCTCCTTTCCTGGCATATCTTATGTCCGAAGTGTACAGGTTTATTCTTTTCCCGTCGTAGAATAAATAAGGAGGAAATGAACTCTTCTTGTTAAAAACAATAGGAAGTAATGTGTGAGTACTGATGTATTAAAATCCTCCCGGGTGTCCAGCCGGATGGTGTTGTATAAACATGACGATAGGAGGCGAAGCCAGTCTAAGCGGTGACAGTCAGCTTGAGACAGCTAGAAGAGACGTGACACCTGATGAAGACAGCAGAGCTAGCTGTTGAAACGTCACTTTCATTCAACACCATCAGGCTGGAAACCAGAGGGGATTTTATTTCAACAGGAAGTAATTTTTAACAAATCCACTAATCAAATAAGTCTACGAGAATACTAGAAAGTCAGGCTACTCGGATTATTAAGATTGTTGAGTGATTGTGACGTTATTGTCATTAGTTTAAGGTTTTCAGTCATTTTCAGTAAAATAAATATCATGCTCATTTCACCGTTCTATGTATTAGTGTCGACTAAAAAATTAAACTCACTATACTTTTATCAACAAACTGCAATGTGACTTGGACTGATGTTCGTTGTGGTTTCATAAACTTTAAAATTGGAGATTAAATGATCGCCAAGTGAGTATTACGCAAGTTATTAACTTTCTCAGCTGTCATCATAAGTTTGCTTTAAATGCTTAAGATTCGTTTTATTTCACTTTGATTACTGAAAAACCTCCAAAACAAACATCACCATAGATTACCAAGGCACTCCAGGTGATAAAATTTGCGGAGCTACGAATTGACTTGTGGTTGAATAAAAACATGCCTAAGTACTGCAGTTGAAACAACTAGAACAAATTAATATTCCTTAATTAAAATTCCAGATATAGAAATGAAGTAAACACATTTACAAAGTCTGACAAACTCATTTTATACCATTTTCACGTACTACATAGAACAACAACAAAAAACACTTGGTGTATATAAGTTAAGCGCACATATTGTCGACACGCTGAGAATTTATTTTACAATTTATGAATCCTGTGACCATACTATCTAATAACAGTGCATTATAAAGTAAGTTTCTGTATTATGAATATTTCTGTTCTATTATAATAAAATTTGCTGGTAAATTGTAACTCCAAAAAATATAATTAAGAAATGAACATCTGCATTTACTCCTACGTTCAAATATTTGATTTAGATAGGCTCCTAATGTAGACACATTTTGATCTTATAACCGACACAACTTTCAGTATTCTTAAATACAGTCATGGTCAGAAAAGAACAAGAATTTTCCTAGGGAAATCGAGAAGAAAGTTGATAACAGGGGCCTTGTCCAAGTGGAAACAATTCCACACACAGATGCGTTCTGTAAGTCGTGAGCCCCTGGGTATTATGGACTCAGAAAAGCAACTCTCCCTTCATTAAAAAATATGAATAAAAACGCTCAATTAGTGTAAAAATATGCCTTTACAATATCTGTCGGTTTCACACAAAACTTAGCAAGTGATGGATTTCAATATCTGCTGACGATATAATATACATAGCTACAGGCTTAATGGTGGATCTACGTGTTTTCCGAGTCGGGGCAAAAAGTCGAGATTTGCGCCCCTTCAAACCTAAATTTGCCGGCTGGGGCAGTACGAAGCTGTTTCTTGATATGGCCCCCGTGTCTCCATGATGGTTGCCGATCGGGGCTGTAGAGAGAGAGAGAGAGAGAGAGAGAGAGAGAGAGAAAACATTTTATCGCCCCCTTCAAGTTGCCACCCGCGGAATGCGCCCCGGTTTGACTCCACCTAAATTCGACAGTGTACAGGCTCATACATATGCAAAGTATGTATCGAAGACCGTATAAAAGCTTTATTGCTGGTTATTCACTCAGTTTATTCTTGGAGTTTAAACTATGAAATCATACACCGAGTATGGTGGGTGAGTGGTATCGCTTTGGCATCGCATTCGTGAGAACGCGGGTTCGAGTCCCCTTCCACGCTTTCATAATTCGATTTTATATGGTCTGCCGAAATCACCCCAGACGAATGCTGGGATGTTTACTTCAGAAGGCCACGGCTGAATTCCTTCCCGTCCATTGTTTCAAATCCTTTCCAGCCACGAATGGCCTAGACATCGACAAGGGGTAAAGTCGTAAACACAAAACAAAGAAAAAAAAGTTTATGCTTATTTAATGATCACATATTTTGCACAATTAAGTTCAGCAGACAGTAAAGCAAATTTATATTAAATGATAATTAAAGTACTTCCCAGCGTTGTGATTTCGCTAGCAAAATACGCGCTCAACAAAAACTGTTCTCATCGACAGACGAGACCATCAGCAAACACATGGATCGTTTCGGATTGATGAGTAAATCTTACTGTTACTGGTTTTATGCATGGTTCTTTGGATTATCATTTTCCCCTAAAATACCAGCTTAATGTGATCATCATGACTCATCCAGTGTCGTTTTCTCTAGTGAATTGTTGCTACTAAGTATCGACACCACAGGACGGACACGACATTAACACTCACAACACCTTAACACCCATGTCCTCGGCCGGACTCGATCCGGCGACCTTTGGTACGTGTGGCCAATACTCTAAGCCCCACGCTACCGAGGCCAGAAAAGTCAATCATAAAACATGGATAGAGGAAAAAATACTTAAAGCATCTGTTTTTTTTTTTCTTAGAAATTCTTTGTAAGTACAACTGATAGTCACATTTACAGAATCAGATGTTTTTTAAATAAACATAATTGATATATACAGTTTATAACAACACTCATGGTGTCGAGTCCATTTTAAATGGAAAACATTCCGTGCAAATTACATTTATTTTTAATTTTTTTACATCATGATTCATTTTTATAATGAATGACTTCATTACTCATTAATTATCTTAGCAGACCATTCAACATCTGGTTTAAATTAAAAACGTTACTTTTTATTTACTATAGCATAACTAGTTTGTTGTGTGTTACATCAAAAAAGGTCATTTTCCATTAAAATTTATAAATGCTTTTTCGCAAAGCAGACTGACAATGCAGTCAATCAAACATGTAAAAAAAATCACTCATACAAACACATTAATATACATTTAGTTTCCGACCAAAATATTTCCAAACTTTTACATACACTAACCAAATAATTCGTAATATTTATAATTCATAAGATTTACACAATATCTGTCCTTATGACGTACTAAATCATACTTTTCTTTTATGTAATATAACCCATCCACCAACAACTGGGCTGAAAAAACTTCATTTCTTCATTTAACGTTTAAAGTTTATCGCGGGGTTTCAGGACTAGCTAACTAAAATTCATGGTAGTTTTCAAAATTAGAAATATTTCCATTTTTACGTTTGACATCACCTACTCCAGGTAACAAGCAGCGTACTTCAAAACCTGCATCCCCATCGCACTGTCTATTGACACTATTACATCATCATCACCTGCACACTACTTAACAATTCAATACTTCCAGCACTTTTACGAATATAATTCTCGCCAGAAAGTGATGTCACTGACCTAGATATTCAAGACATTGGTACAAACTTTACTGTAAGCGAAACCTTTGATAATACCGGGCGTTATTTTCAGCATTTACAAATTTTATTGCAAATTTTTTAACACGAAGTTATTATCCTGATTTAATTTAGGCTCTACATCATCTTTTTAGTGGCTTTATGCCTCGTCGTCGTCGGGACCATTAGTGGCTGGAAAGGACTGGGGCAATGAAATTGAAGCAATTCAGCCATGGTATTATAGAAAGAACCATCCCGGCATTTGCCTTGAGTGATTTAGGAAATCCGTGTAAAAAAACCAATCTTGATAGAATTATCATATAAATTAACTATGATTATATGAGTAACATGTGTTCTGATTGTAAGATTGGATGTTTTCTTGGCGTTTAATATGAATAAAATCTTCTGGGATAATTAGCCGAGTTAATCCATCGATAACACACGACATTTCGGCGGCCACTTGACAATGGCGGCAGAGACTTTAACCGGCGAAGGACAACCCGAGAAGATTTGATTCGTTTATTCTGTTACCTAACATATCGACTTCAAACTCGATTTCAATTTTTATAACCTCACCCTTTCCACTTAAATATCTTTGTGGAGTTTGTGGAGTTGTGGATCTGGTGCAAGAAGTGACGAGGAATATAGGCTGTTACCTCACTTCTAGAGCTTCTCAACTGAGCTGTTCGGAATATTAAAAGCGATTCAGCATAGGTACACCAGATGTAAGAATATGTAAGACCGCAATCTGCTCAGATGTCTAAACTGCAATACAAGTTACCAAGGGAATGCCCAGGTGTTAGTCTATTAGTTAACCAGGCAACTTCTTAAACCATCAACCGGCGGTAGAGAAATCAATCCAAAATAGGTTGAGATCCATATAGGGGTAAACGGAAACGAAGCAGTGAATGTAACTTAATACAAGGAGAAAATCCATGTATCTTACGTAGACATAGGACCAGAATGAATGGAATTCAAAATATACAGAAAAGCGTTGCTACTGAGCGCTTTCGGAAAAAGCAGATTGTAAACCATGGTATGTTTATTAGAAATCATCAGAAATGACATGACTAGATTGTTAGACTGTGAATAGGACACGCGCTCCTTAGAGAAAAAATGTCCATCACTAAATGATTGATACTCCGAGGTGCCAATACCACCACTCGGCGGAGGACATGTATCACAATTTATTAAGATGTAAGCATTGCTATGGGGTAGAGGAAGGAACTGGTAGAAGATGGACTGAATTCTAACGGGATAACAGACCTGATGTAAACTCTATCTATACCAAGTAAGAATCAATTCACAAATTGTCACAAAAACTAAAGGTAGAATTTAACACCCAGTTGATCTAGGTAAGAATGTGATCATTATACACTGTTGATATTACAGTTATTGGCTGGATTAGCCTATTAGATAAAGCCATTAAATAAAACAAAAAGAAAGATAGATCGACTGAAAAAAGGAAATCATAGATTCTCAGAGATGATTTAACATGGTCGAATTTTTGAGAGCATATTTGAAGTTGGATACAGCGTTATCTGTTATAACACTAGCGAACACTGTCATGAGGGATACTCGTGTTAAAAAAGAGTAATTAAAAATTGGGATAAATTTCTCACCGACAAAGATGTTATCAAGATCGATGAAAGAATGGTGATATTAATCTTAACTGTTCAACCAGGATCAAACTTAAGTGTACTGATTCGCGTATAGTTGGCGCAACAAGTAACTTATATTACGATATAGAACATACAGGATTGACATAATTATGTTAAACGTAACTTAGACCACAACCCGAAGGTAGATTGGATCCTCCCAAAGGAGGCATACTAATCCATTGTGTCTGAGGTAGGACGGCCATTTCGTTTTCTCCGGAATCTACAGTTTAATGTGGAATCCGAACCATGGAACGACCTGGCATAGCTCATATGATGAATATATGAGTATATATTTATGGGATCTTAATTCAAAATTGAAGTATAGAAAAGTTTGGCTTTGTTTGTGAGAAGCATGCTAGGACACTTCGTGATTTTGATCTCCAGCCACAACAGAAACCGAATGAATGGAAACTTGAAAATGTGCCTAAAGGACACAAGACCACAAGAAATTACTTGATATAGTTCCCCAAGAGGACATAAAATAACCAGTTAGTAAATTTCATAACCGAAGGAAGATAAAAATGATAATTGCTGCCAAATCTTGTGGAATGAATGCCGGACACGCAAATATTTCTTAAATCTTCAAGATGCACTTTTATCTTTGTTAAAAGTTTCCATTCAACATCAACATCTCAGCTGTCACATCAATTTTCCTCAATTTCATTCACTAGTTGTCAAGTTGTTGCTGTAGAAAAATCCTTCTTATACTTTTAGCAATTAACTGATGTGGGAAGAGAGGGTCTATGCTGTCCTGCAGTCTTTCTAATAAGTGGCGAAATGCACACACAACCTTGTGATTGCAGTCGTAATATAATTGGATTACTGTGGATCTCGATGTAAGTTTTAGGAACTGTATGTGTTATTTTGAAGTCATCGATAAATTACGTTACACGTTAACAGGAAGTGTGACGTGACATAGCTGCGAAGAGAAGGGAGGCATAAGCTCCGTGACTTCACATCCATAAAAAAACCAATAGAGCCGAAAAAGTCTATGCGTATACTTTTTTGAGTTAAAACGTGTTCAGAATTAAGATTTTAAATAAAAATGCTTAGTGGAAGTGCTGTTTTGATTATGTTGTAAATCTGGATTTGCAAAATAAGTGATGTACCATCAGTCGGGAGGAGAGGTCAAAAGTTGATAAAACTTAAGTAACAGAAATTATTAATACATTACGAATTCAACTCTTGTTCACATTTCTGCGATAATTTCTGTCTAAATTAGTTGCATAAATACAGCGCCAGATGTATGGTCATTTACTTAACATGAAATTCACATCTTTACAAAGTTTGAATTCGTTGAATTAGTAAAGGGTTTCTTGTGTTGTTGTTTTTTTTTATCCGTTCAGCGCAGCTGACATAATAACTTTGTTTTTTTGCATATGTGTTTCAATTTATCAGTTCATCATCGGTGCTAGAACCAGTAATGTACATACATGTGTTGATATTGCTGTAGTATGTTTCTACAAATAATGATAATAGAAAACATATCATTATTATTTTTATTATTAATTTTAATTAATTCAATGTGGTCGTAACAGGGCCTCTATTGGCTATGCATTCAACATAATCCGACGGTCCTACCGGGTACAGGAGAACTTCAGCCTAACGTGGAATCCGAACCACGGAAGCGTTCTGGCATAGGCTATTTCACATTACATAGTAAGCGGTACCAGAGGTGAAGGTCGGATTAAGTGCGTAAGAAAATCCCCGCCAAGACAAGGATTCGAACAGCTGACCTCTCGATCTCCAGTCAGACGCCTTAACCACTGCGCCACCAGACCGCTCATTAGTATCCTCAAAACATATGCATTACTTGTTCTAGAACTTCGATCATCATCATCATTCCCCAGCTCTAGTCTCCCGGGTGTTAGACATGTGCACTCTCCACTTCTTCCTGGCCATGAACAGTCTTCCAACCAAGCCCTAAGTCTTCCATATCCTTTTTGATTCGGTCTTTCCATTTCTTTTTGGGCCTTCCCACGCGTTTTTACCTTGGATGTTCATATTAAAGTAGACCTCTGCCATTCTTTTTTCCTCAATCCTTTGGACATATCCATACCATCTCAGGCGAGAACGCTGGAAGGATTTTGGCTCACTGATGTTTATACCTGCCTCCGCACGATTGATTTCAATCATCACTTTGTCTTTTCGTTTTCTCTGAAGCATGGTACGCAAAACCTTCATTCCAGAGGCTTGAAGTCTACTATTGTCTCTTCTGGACAGGATATATGTTTCTAGTGCATAAGTCAGTTTGGGGATGTAATAGGTTTTGAATAGTGTATAATTACACTTTCTGGGAACTCTGTTGTCCCACAACAGAGTTCTCACCTGGTTATAAAATGCTACATTATTATTTATGTTTTTAATCACACATTTACTGGTGTTTTCTTTATTCAGAGTAGGCCTACTGCCAAGATATTCCTAGGGTTCCGATGATGTTATAATAAATCATAACATGTATGCCAAAAACAGAGTGTTTCTTTTTTACCTGCCCTAGACGGTTAAGGGAGCGTCCATAAATAAACTACGTGGCTCTGTCTAGAGGGAGGAGAAATTGGCTGGGAAGCTACGCTGGGCTACGTGGGGAAAAGGGGGGGCTCCGAGCCAGGCCACGTAGCTTTCAATTCATACTATCTGTAACAGTTAAAATGAGGTACAAACACACAAAATATTTATTTCCGTCATTTAATTATCCCCGTATGTAATTTACGATAGTCTAACAAGAGAAAACAGTACAAAATGTCTTCTGGAAACAATGGGGAAAAAAGATACGTTATACGCGGGTAGAGCGGGGGGGGGGGGGAAGTAGAGACAAAAACCAAGTTGGGCTACGTGGGGAAGGAGGGTTCACAGGGAGGCCAAGATGGAGCTACGTGGTTTATTGACGCTCCCTAAGAAACTACTAGAAACGCTGCATTATAAAGCAGCTATGGGAATAGACATGTCTTGAATTAACATTGATCTGCACTGTAGTGTGTACGCGGCTCTCAGATGTGATGCAAGGAGCCGCGGGTACAGTGGCTGCAGCGCTGTCACACAGGTATAATGTTGGTCAGCCGCTGAGGTCGGCCTAATTCTGCGTGTCAGCGGCGCGTGGAGCGCACGCGTCGGTCGCCCTTTTGAAGACACGCGGCTGTCGCCCGCTGCATATTTTTTGCGCCACACTGACCGCCATGCACTTCCTTTGTGTTGCACCCACTTTTGCGAGCCGTTGGCGCAGAACGCACTGGGGTACGCCGGAGGAGAGGAGGAGCGCGCGACTCTAACGGCGGAATAAAAATTTCCGGATAACGTCAATAACATTGGAGGCTAAATATACGGGGCCGGCCGTGCATCGATCCGCTGGCCGCCGGTGCAATGCACACGGCCGCTGTGCAGTATGTTTTAAAGTGCGATGCTGAATCCGCGTGGCAGTCGCCGGGGGCTGACCGACCCCACCTGTCGCAACTCGCCGCGGTCACGACGAATCGTCACTCGCGCGGATACTCCTGCTTTGTGCCTCCGTTTTCCCCGAGTGATCTCGACCGGGCACTCTAGGCTCCAGCCCTACTCTCGGCGGCACTCGTCGAGTTCCAATGGCACATTTAACTCTCTCGTGTCGTGCCGCTATAAGAACAACGCCCCTGTTGCTCGTTTTTTTCTCAGTTCCTCTTAGCGAGATGCAGGAATTTATCGCAATGTTTTCACAAGATCTGCGTTGCTAAATTCGATGATTTCATGCGGTGTAAGTCACGGATGCTCTACTCTCTCCGTATGAAATAGTGCAGAGGCACCAACCTAGCGGCGCTAAATACTGAAGTCAAAATTTAATCGTTTTCGTGCAATTTTCAACCTCTTTCAGCTTTTATTACTACCTTCGAGCCTTTTTTTTTCGGTACCAGGGATGGGTAAGTCGATAACTCGTCTTACTCATCAGATTTTCACTATAACTGAGATGTGTGGTAGTTAAGAGCCTTTTTTGAGGATCTTTAGTTCCACACATTTTTGGTTATGACTCATCCGAAACAAGGACAAAGTTTACATTAATGCATGTCTAACAGACATGAAAAAGGGTGATAGCTAAAAACAAAATGTACACTGTGACATTTAATGTCAATCTTTTTCGAAATCTCTTAACGAATTATAAAAATCTGATTTTCAAATTTCGTATTTTTCAGTTATATTTTTTTTGTTTTATCTTGGTCTATTCATTCGAATTGTGATCAGAACATATACATTTTCATTTTTAAGTATATGAGATTATTGCCACAAATTTCTAGTAATCTCTATGATAGTTGCTTTGCCAATTAACAGCATGTTGAAATTATTATGGAAGAAATATTAACAGTTACTCATGACAGTCATAGTTTACGTAGGACAATATTGTCATGTTACAAATATTCTGAAGGAGAATACTCACATGAAGAATCCACCCAAAATTTTGCTTATAAGTTGGCTATTTCATTATCAAATTCAGTATCGCCGTGTTGAGTATACATATTGAGAACAGCAAAAACCGTAAGTTTGTCTTATCACGAAAAAGAAATGAGATTTCTCTCTTTTCTTCCGAAAATAATACGAGGTATAACATTCCAAATTTACAGTTATGCGTTTGATTATTGCACACTAAAGTCTGATGACGTAAAACATGAAAAAACAGGCAGAGTCTGCTTTGGAGTCTACAGAACAGTGCAAATATGGCGTTAAACTGTTCAGTAATGCCTTCGATTTCATAGACTCTTTTCTAAAAAGTTGCTGGAAATGATAATTGAAAACTGTTATCGATTTATACAGAAAAAAATTTCCCTCTCAAAAGTAAATAAGAAAATAAAAGCTGTTTTAACTAAATGTGGGCAAAACTGGAAATAGAAACGCTCAGAAAACTATATGATGAAGAATAAGGTTTATAATTTTTTGGTAAGTTTTACATTTACTGCAGGTAAAAATATGCTTGGAAGCGAATAAATTACTTTACCACAATAAGTGTCTCTCATTAAATTGATGTGTCTCTCTAATCTGAAATATTATCTCAGAATCTTACATTAAGGGAAACTTAATTATACGAAATCATTGATGGTAAGTATGTCTCAGAATTTCTGTCTATCGCTGTCAATTATTTCTGTCCACTATGGTTTGAGCATATAAGTTGTAAAATATGTTTTCAGAAAATTCAGTGCTGATTATACAATAAGTTTTTGATAGACGTGTGGAACTTCTTATATCGTATGCTAACGAAATAATAATAATAAAAATAAACTGGAAAATGCAAAATTGCAATTTTGTACTCTTTCGTTTTGTTTTAATAGCTTTATTACGTTTACTATTATCTATCGAAACTAAGTTTGACAGGATGGTCACTATTCCCTAGAGCCAGTAATTAGCTCAGTTATATGAAGGAACCAAGAATACTTGTACCATAAGAGACGCTCAGACATTTTGTCATAGTTCTGAACTTTTAGATGATGTTGAGCATGTAGTGTCTTCCATAAATTCTTTAAATTTTGTTTTACCCATTTAACATAAATTGAATCTTTAAACCTAGACTAAGACCACGCTTTGTTCATGCCGAAACTGCTTGTTCATTTCAAATACTCTCAAAATGTAATACATTTATAACTCTTTTGTAATGTAATGTTGTGATTGATATGATCATTTCAAAAAATAATATTGATCCACCTCTTTGGGGGAAATTAACTGGTTACCTGTGACTTTTTGATGTGTTCGTAAGATCGTCATTTCCATGGACATTCTAATGTGGTTTACGACTAAACGATGTAGACATATTCAGTTAAAATCTTAATATCTTATGGCATAAAAGTAAAATAGCTCCAGAAATATACGTGCGTTGTTAAAATATATTTGAAGCAAATTAAAAAATGAAAATCAAGTTAAAATTCGTAGCAATTAATCTGTAAAGACTCAAGTAATGGCTGAAGAACTGATATATCCAGCTGATTCTAAGAAGATTACCCACAGGTCATTATTTTTGAGTTTGGCACAAACATACTTTCTATGCTACTACCTAATCATTCAAAAGTTCCTCGTCAGCATTTCCTCTGTCTTCCTAGCGAAAACATACTTTCTATGCTACTACCTAATCATTCAAAAGATACTCGTCAGCATTTCCTCTGTCTTCCTAGAGAAAACATACTTTCTATGCTACTACCTAATCATTCAAAAGATCCTCGTCAGCATTTTCTCTGTCTTCCTAGCGAATTTTTGCAGTGTGATTATTATCTTTTACCACTTTCCTGGCATCCCTTAAACGTCACACCGAATTCTTTTCACCTTGGTAGGATCTAGCTTCCTATATCTGCCATGGCACATTGTTTACGGTTATCTTCTTTAAGCAGTTTATCTTGTTTATCCATGCGGGTATTTTTTCTGGAATTTACAGGTTTTTTTTTCATTTTCAAATGTTTTCTAGGCTGCATAGTCTCGATTTTGTTTCTCTAGAGTAGATATTATATGACGTATAACTGTCTTGTAGATGTTTCCTTCCATTTCTGTTGAAGGAATTCGTTGAACCTTATGGTTTGATTTTAGCAGATCGAGATCTTTATTAGTTTGTATCACCTGCTTTTAGTAAGCCATTAATAGTTCATTAGGCTTCTACATAAGTGGAACTGATTACTTATTTGATAATTTTTTGAAAGGGTTTTTAATGGTTTGTCGTTTATTATGTCTTTGTTTTAGCTGTTGATATTCGTATCTCGGATTTATGCAATGCTTTGAAGAATTCTAAAATTAATCTCTGTAAACCATCTTCACTGTCGACAACTAATTCTGCGTTGCCAACATAGTATACCATATTTATTTATTTCATTCCTATTCTGTATCCCCTTTGTATGACATCCAAGTTATTTTTATAATTTTTCTGATAAATATAATGAACGTCATGGGACTGAAATAATCACCTTGACGAATTTCTTTATTAACTGAAATTCTTCCAGTTACTTTCTCTATCACCATCACAACTGTTGTGTAGTTATTTGTGCATATCTCACGTATTAATGTATCTCATTTGCATCCGGCTTATTGAATGTGTATTTCAACTTCACGTTATCAAATGTCATTTCGATGTCGACGAAGCAAAATAATGCAGGATAATTAAATTCCAGAAGTTGCTTGCTTATTTGTTTAATCAGATAAATTGCGTCTTTGCGGAAACGATTACGCCTAGATTCCTATTGTTCTTAAAGCAATATATTTTGTTCAATTTTCTCAGTAATAAGCTTTGTTTTTAATTTCAGAATTTTATTGAGTGTCATTCCTCTATAACCTTGTGACACTTGTTGGTCCCCTTTCTCGATAATATTAATTACCGTACTTTCATCCCTACAGATGGTACTCTGGAGAGCTTACATATCTTTTGAATAAACTTTATTTTTTCTTCTATTAGATATGCTCCATCGTATTTTATAAATTCTTTAATATGCTGTTTACCGAGTAGATTTCTTTTTTTTTTGTGTTGGGAAAAAATTTTCTACTTCCTGATGATCTGCTATACCACTTACAGAATATAGTTTCCTAAAACACTCAACTCACTTCTATTCTTCAACGCGTACTGCCTTTTATTTCTTTCATCTGATTACTTATTATCTTCATCATTTCCATATCTGTTTCTTATAAATATCGTTGGTGATCAGCGTATGCTTCCCAACAGTCAATTTTATCCTTCTATCTGATTCGCACGTTGGCTTAGTTTCTAGTATTCATCAAAGGTTATTGTTGCTTTGTCCTGGGGAAAGAATCTCGTTTCATTACTAGCATTTGTTTCTTTTCTTCACAGAAACATGGCTTTTAGTGTTTTCAGTTAATTGTCACTTTTATTTTTCTTGTGCCCTCTGCTCCACAGGCTGCATCAAGTATGTTACATTTCAGTTTTCGCCAATTTTGTTCGATCTCTTCTTACTCAGTAATTTTTTTGGTTGTATATAAGATTTTACAGACTTGATTCATTCGAAATTTTTACATCTTCATCTTCCAGTTGCTATGGGTTGAAGTTTTCTAATATGAAGGTTATTTCTCTTACATCTTTGCATGATTCGTACTTTTATATTATCGTTAAGCATATGCTTAAGCCCTTGAACAATATCACCTCCAACCTTACGTTTGAGTTTTACATAGCTCTAATCATGTTTTGTTGGAAATCGCAAATAGCTATTCCTGCAATTTTCCGTAGAACTTTTCTCTACCTCCAATGGTTATGGTGTCCTCAGGAGCTTATATCATCTACATGCAAATCAACATTTGTGATGTACGTTAAGAATTCTGACTTAAGCACATTGAATTTTACGAAAAATCTTTCTATACTTTTTATATATAAGCAAATCAATGCTCATAACTCTTTTAAACTTTCTGCCACAGTATATATAAGTACGTATGGTAGGAACGGTATTATTATCATTTCTTTCTTCTTTGTGCCTGATATTGCACATATATCTATGATATTGATGCCTAGTTCTATGATTGCTTCTTGGTTTCTTTGGATCTATGATCTAATATTCAAGCTTTATAAACCTAAACAGTTATTCAAAAATTCTCGTTTGAACACTTCAATGATAACTGTATGTTAAATAGTACATCACACACAAATTAGAGTTAATGTCTTAAGATAATTACAAATTCGAACTGAGTAGACAGGACTGTCATTGGTTCACATCTTGCCACCCACGTACTGATTATCATAGTTACCATCATTAGGAAAGTAATAGAATGGCCCTCTGTTACATCATGAAAAATTTAGTTTTTCCTATCAGACTTAAATCAGAAAGTTAGTTCAAAACGTATACCGCTCATTCACAAACACTCTGATAGATAGTCTATGTGTTTTTCGTTGGCTTATAACTTCTAAAAATCTATTGAATAATCCTTTAAAATACACAGTTACAATAAAGCAGTTATTCAACTTGAGGCTCTAACGAAACTTTTTTTGATTTTTATTTCGTCTTAATTGGCTCATCGACACCGAGGTCATTAGAGCAGAGAGAAGTTTGGGCAAGGAATGGAAAGAAATTCTGCCATTGCCTTTTGAAGGAACCACCTCTGCATTATCCTTTTAAATTTTGGAAAACCACCGAAATCTGGATGGCCGGACGGGGACTCAAACCCGCGTCCTCCAAAATGTAAGACCCGAGAGTTTATACTCATCCACCGAGCCCGATTTTTCCTTTCATTTTATTGCGTATAATAATAATAATGCTAACAACAAAACAACAATACAGATCAGCAAAACAACTAGAAGAAATTATTTTTTTAAAAAAATATCCTTGTTGACCAATGTGAAAAGGAGCCACAAAAGATGCAGAGATAATTTTTATTTACTATTTTAATCAATAATAATAAGAAAGAAATGGCGTAAGCAATCTATATCCAAATATCACTCACATTTTTTCGACATCCGTTGTTGAACCCGTTCAACTAAATTCTCGATTCTGTTTATGGCTTTCTCTTTCAATTAATCTTATAGTCACCTTTTAAAACGCTTCTTTCCTTCAAGTGCAGCACGGTATTTTAACAAATTAAATAATGCAGTGAATGGAATGGTAAACCTTTAATCTTTCTGGTGTGGTAACCGTTAGATATTGTTTTATTCGCGATCTTGACCTTACTATAGCCGTTTAATTTACAAGTCTGTGGCTGATAGTTTTAGATTTGATAATGCTAGCACGTAGCAGGTGCTGTAGGCCTCGAGGTATGTTACTTACAGGAACCAGGAATCTTTCGAAATAATTTCGGTCCATGACTGCCTTGTTACCAGCACGTTGTATAAATTATCTGGAATTATATAGAAACAATATCCATTTATTTATTTATTTTTATCTAATTTTATTGTAAAAAATATTTACTAAAAGCGTCAGAAGAGTGAAGAATTATTGTTAAGTAAATGAAATTTTCTGTATAAGGAATATGGGGAATTCTGAACATGATCGTTGAAACTGATTCAGTCATTATAACTAATCTGAGAGTAAGTTTACTACAATTTATGAAGCAGCTGTATCTTCGTCTTGAAAATCTGCAGTTGTTTCTATGCTCCGTCACATGTACATAAAGGATCAAATCAGCGTTCGACAAGCTCGATTTCGGTTTACAACTGACCACACCGTAATGGTTCCTTCACCCGAATCCTCTTCCGTAAGTAATGACACAGACGTGTCAAGGCGTAAAGCCCAAAGGAAAATAAATAAAAACACGACAAAAATAACTGAAAACATATACGTTAACTATTGTTTTATTTGCATTGGGCTTTCAAATATCAACAAATTCGAAAGGTATTCAGGTGTAAGTAAATTTTTGGCAACGGTTGACATTCGTGTTCATTACAGACCTATCTTCAATAATCGTTGATGGCTTCCTCTTCTTTGCTTACTTTCTTAACATGAATTTCTTTCGGTACTCCATCCAAGAATTTGTACAAAAGAATTAAGTGCATCTAATATGGCTTTCAAAAAAATCATTTGAAAAATGCATGTTTATTTGTTTTTATTATTTTTCTCTGTTTGCAACATGTAATATTTTAATTTCTAAATTCAAACGTTGGGATCTGCTAACACCATGTATACCAACGTCCTTTCAATTCAAGCGATTGTAATGTCTGGTTAACATGCCTTTTGAAATAAGGAAAAACGAATCAGAATGTAAATCATTGCACGTATGAAGATTGAATTTGAAGAATTCATGTCTTTGTTCGTGTAAATTGTACGTAGCATGCTCCCGTGTAGAGAAACCAAGGGATTTGTTTGTGTACATGCCAAGTGGAATCACCATAACATTGTATATCCAAGAGCATGGCAATTAACGTAAAATAAAACTGGAACTACAATTGATGTAATGCAAAACATAAAAATAATAATGTATATGAAAATATTTAATTTTAACTAAATAGAAAAATTGATACCAAACTTCCATTTGGGTTGATCTAAAATAGATATGTAATATAGCATTGCCTGGTCTGATAATACTACACAAAATTTTATTTAAATATTTGAACTATGTAAGCGTCAATTTTCGAATTGTTTTGTTCCACAGGGAGAATGGCAGTGATTCTAAAATGTTATTATGGCTTCAGTGAGAATACATCCAGTCTTCGGAGAGCCGCTGCAGTTGAGTCTAACATTGCATTACATATTTTAAGCTAAGATTAAGTGCTGACAATCAAACAGTTCTATTTTTCAGAGGCTGTATGCCGCCCATAAAAACCCATATTTCATTGAACAACTCAATTTCAATCGATACTGGATGTTTCATAATGAGCTTTGCTTCAAAATAGAGTCACCCCAATTGTTTTAGCCGTCAATGAACCGTATGTCTCATTATTATAATAGAGTTCACATTCATTAAGAAACAGCTATAGTTAAAATTAATTATGTTTAGAATCTGAACTGCTTTCTAGAAGCTCCTTCCGACTGTTGGCCTCGTCGCAATTACTTTTGTTCGTTATTCGACGATAGGATTTATCTGAATACGACGTAGGCCTGTAACAAATTTTTTGGCTCTTCTAAGGTTGGAAGCAAAACTACTGACTAGTTTTGATGCAAGCGGTCAACGTAATAGACTAAAGTTATTTCGTACCCTTTTTTATGCATAAGCTTATTTAAATTCATCTCCTACATGGTGCTGAATGTAGTTAAAGTGATGTCAGTAGCTTGCTATAGATAACTGACTACTATCGAATCCATACTTAACTGTTTTAGACAAATGTAAGTTATGTCACTGAAATTTACTGTTCAGCAAATAATATATCACAATTCATAAGAACACACGATAAGTATGAAGTAAATAAATTCACATATTTCCCAAAATCTAACCCAATTGTGTATAATAATTATGTATGAAATTTTATAAAAGTGAAGTTAGAAATGTTAGAACTGTAATTCATAGCCAGACATTCCGTGAGGGAAATGGCATTCCTCCACAACAAAACTTGAAAAATCCTTAATTCCCTGAATTTTTTATTTTTGTTTTATTTTGAATATCCAATCAAATGCCACATTATATTTAGAAAGCGTAAATTTCTCATTATTTTCTACATATACGAAGATATAACATTTTCAAGAGAAAAATATCTTTTTAGGTATTTCTGCGGATTTTACATTTTAGACGTCGGGAGGATGTATCTACTAGTTTCAGCGCAATGTATATGCACAGCGAAAACCAAATAATTAATAGTTGGAATTCTGCTTGTCATACTTCTCAAGATCGTTTTCTTAAATTGAGTTACAATTGAAATTTTTCAAACAACTGCAAAAATATGTTACACTTTCCTGCTATTTGTTGTTCGTAAGTGGTAGGACCTGTGTAGGAAATGTTCAAATCATATTTGCTACTGAACGAAGATATAAAGATATAATATATTACTGCAAATTCGATGGCTTGATTAATCCACAATTAGTAATGAAATGAGATACGTATAGTACGGGAATGTTCTCTATTACGATAAAGGAGGAAGCCAGAGAAAAGGATTCTGCGAGTATAATGTACTTCCTCTGGCAGTGACGCACATCATGAGACAAATCAGACGAAAATTTTAACAGTTCATACATTTGTACTATTTCGATATTTTCTGTATTCTTCAGAAACTTTTATGATACAGTGCTTTCATGTTTTCCTAAAAATGTATCTATTTATTTCTGAATCAGTAAATAATCTACATCAGCTAACTTGAATCTCTTGGTTCATCTTTGTAATTCATTTTTTATCTTATGTTATACCCCTTCAACAGTTCTAGACATGGATTTGTAATTTCACGATTCACCACAGTTTTCTCATCTTATTGATCCAAAGTCATGCTTGCTCACAGAATTGTCGTTGCTACAGTTCACGATAGTAGTCAACATGTATGCTTTGATTTCAGTTGCTTATCCCTAGAGAAAATAACATTGGAAAATGAGATTTAATCGCCGTTGAGAATAAATTGTTTTCTTCAGCAATACAAAGTTTCCAAAATCATTCTGAGCTTCCCTAATCTCATTTTAGTTTCCTGATTTTATATATTAAGGGCAGTTAGTATTATCGTCCCAGCGATTTACATGTTCAATTAGGTTGATTTTTTTAAAATATTAAGAATTGTGATTTGTAAGTATCTGTTTGTTTGTATAGTACGTATTTATTTAACTCAACTTACAAATTTTGCTTTGAATTGACTTGAATAACCATATTTCTTCTCGTTGAATGAGTCTTCCGAATGCTTTAAATCTCTGTCTCTCTGTAATCATCATCACTCCAGCACAAAACACGTGATGGTTATTGTTCACTAAAAGTCATAGTGTAATTTATGCCATACTAAGTAATAATGTGACATTTAACTCGCTAATTTATCTTCAGCTTCTATTTGAAAGCGGTAGGTAAAATAATTTACACAAAAAGTCATGTAGCAAAAAATAAACAAAACTAATAAACTTTTTTCGTTTTACAAAGAGTGCAGTAGATTCAGTTACCGTGCTAAATACATTCCCAAACATAGAATAACTATACATGATGATAAAATAATTACTACAATATTTCGAGCTGTTTAGGGTCAAATAATGGAATAATTAATTTTGTTTTCGCATGAATCAAGTTTGCTTGGACTTTGAACTAGACATGTTTACAATGCCTAACAAGGCCTAAACTGTCATAACACAGTACAGAAATATTTACAGCATTAAGAATAAATTATGGGTAGGAAAAAGAAAAAAGGATCACTACCATCCTCTGTGAAATAGGTTGGCAAGGTTTCGGTCTTAATTTAAGAAGAGTATAATTTTCTAATCTTTAGACATATTATTGTGTTAACTGTGTGAAATATCTCAACAAATTATGTTAACAAATGCACTTTACTAGTATCTCTGGAATGTTTCAATTTGTTCTCTTTTTCTCTGGCTTTACTCCTCGTCGACGCCGTGGTCATCAGAGGCGGAAAATGACTAGGCGCAAGAAAAGGAAAGGAATGGTATTTTGATGAAACCATCCTTATATTCGCCTGAATTTGTTGATAAACAAAATATTACATACCATATGATTGGAGTATCATCCACATTACATGTGAGAAATGAGTTGTACGATACTTAGATCTTAACGTTGCCTTCCTTTCCTTAAATTCAGCATTTTGTTGCAATAACTACGTTAACTCAGATTCCACCCATTACCATAAAACAAATAGACACACTTTAATGTTTATTTTCTTTTTACGATACAACTGATGCACTTTAAGATGTTTTAAAAAACACATCAAGGCATATTAATTTTAGTTGCTATTTATACTAGTTTCGATTTTTGTTTTATAGGTATTTATTTTTCAATACTTGCAATAAACATTATTTTTTGCCATAATCTGAAATTAGAGAAGGCAATCCAACTTCTCCAAAGTGGTTACCCAATGAAATTATCGTTGATGTTTAGGATGTAATGCAAGCGATGTGCATACACCTAAGACGGAGCAACATTTCTGATTGAATTGTAGCCCGTGTTTAACATGTATACAGTCAAAATTCTCTCCTGGACTAAAAGTATTATGACATTACTACAGCTGCAAATATTCTTGCTTAGGATGACGACAGCATGACAACAAAGTCGCAACATTTCGTCAACTGGTAATCAGGCGACCGATAGTACATTATTTCGGCTCATACTGGTAAATTGCTAGAGTACTGGTTGATATTTCTGAGCCAAGCAATAATAAAGGCAGCGTTTTAGTTTTAAGTTAAAATACTGCTATATTAATTACTAACAGGAAGTTATGTTTTGCCTTAGTAATGGAAACGACTGCTTTCAAATTATTTACAGCGACAAGTTCCGGGTAATGTTACTTGATAACTCACGTAAATTCCTCGACAAAAAAAGGAAGGATTGTCTATTAGGATGATGGACGTCGAGTTGGGGTCGAAGTCGGGACTCCCGGGCCAGGCTGGAGAGGTCATTTGCAGTGACTGTCACAAGCGCCGGCGCTTGACGGATGATTCTGGAAAAGTGTGGTATTGATCTGGCTTCGATAGCCGGTGAGGGCAGTGCAGGGCGTGGCTGGCCATGAACCCCGCTCCCCGCGGACCGGGGCCCTCCCGCCCGCCCGCGTTTAGGCGCCATTACGCCGCGCCTCTGCACCTCTCACACGCTCATTTATTTATATATTTCTGTTGTTCCATAGATCTGATGTGATATACATATACGATCAGTAGTAATAACAGTAAAAAAAAAAAAATTATTATCTGTAACTAACGATGACAAAAATAAAATAAAAAATATACATTAATTCTTACAATTAAAATTATCAAAAAACTTATTAGATACAATTAATTCCATTGCACAAATTCTTGAATAAAGTTGAAGTAGTATTTATATATTAATCCCCAAGTATTTCTTTAAATACATCTTTGATATCTACAAAATGTTTTCTGCTTCCAGGCACAGATATGTTTCATAATAATTAACTTCTCATAAACTAGATTTACTTTTTCCAGTAATATACAAGGAAACATTAAGCCAGAAATAGTAATTTTCAATTAACTAACAAATTGTAATACTAACATTTGGTAACCTACTAGACGAAAACTAAAAAAAAAAAAAATAGCAGGCCAAGGTAAGTTCATTCTTTATTTTCTTGTCTTGTTTACACAATAATTAACTGTCCCAATCTAAAGTGTATTATCTTGTTTTATTATTCAGCTTGTTACCAAGTTTGCACCAGCTCTTCAGTTTGTGCAGATGGGTTTCGTTATGAGTTCAGAAAGATTTCAGTAGCAACAGTAACAGAAAATTTGAATATCATCCAAATATTTACATCACTAGGTTGAATTAGAATGATTTTTGGCTAGTACTGCTTCACACAATGGAAATTATTTATAATGAATTAGAATTGAAACGTTCTGTAATTTGTGGTCTTCTAAGGTGAAAAAAGACACAATACTTTTTAAAAAATAAATAAATAAATAAACGTTCGCTATGATTATACGTAATTCTGAAATGCTCTACAATGACACTTTCTCAACTTCAATCATTTTGCAAACTCCGTGACTCAAGCAATCCGTAAACTAATAGCACAGTTGATAATATAGTAATTTGTAGTTGTTCCAGGATAATAGATTCGGACTTCATCGGAATTAGAGTCATTATATCGATGAGTAAATAATTTATTTTTCTGAGAAGCAAGAAGTATAATCGGGAAATCACTGAATATCTAAAACTAGCTAGACACTCTTGAAATTTCTCCAGTTTCCTTTCGATCACATTGTCAGCCATACAGTCACAGAATATGCTAACATTAAATTATTCTTGCAAGTTTCATATTTTTATGGTATTGCCAATAACATTATTTGGATAGTAGCTGGATATTCTAAGAACTGAAACATTAAATTTGGAATAAAAGAGATATACTTAGTGCTCTACCATTTGAACAGTACAAACTTACTAACCTAAACTAGAAAACTATGATCTAGGGGCTGATTTTTCAGAGCGAGTGTGACGATTTCTATGTGTGCTCCTTTCTTGCTGTATGAAAGTGTAAACAAAACTACCATTGAAATAATTGAATGCGGTACAGGTAATAAATCCTCTATTTTCTCCATCAAATTAAAGTGTCTGTTGACCATAAATATTAGATTCAGAGACACGCAGGTAGTTCAAGGCTCATTATCGTTGATACTAGCAACGCCTTCCAAACATTCTGGAAACAGATCAACAGCAAATTTTACATTCGCACCTACCGACAAAATTTCTTCGTGAATATAAATATATATGATATTTTATAGGTTTCTAAGATAGATGGTATAAATATTCATCATCCGCCAATTTCATTTTATTTTAAGTTAGTAAGAAACAGAAGCGAAAATATGGGTTTCACTTACAGTTGCAAGAACTGGGGGCCAACCGATTTCAGTATTAATATCTTTCTTATATTACTTCTAACAGATAAGTATACAATATAAAGCACGAAATTTCTTCAAGCAATATCTTGTTTTGAAACAGCATCATTCGTTACAAGAACTTTGTTTCTGACACATTATTAGCACCATAAAAAATCAAATAATGAGAAAAAAAGACTTCTGTAGACTGTCAAACAGGTGGACTAATTTTAAACTATCGATCTTGTTAGATTCAAACTTTAATGTCACAGTTCATACAAACTCAATAAAATTGTATGTTTTAGAGATTTTCTCGTGTATTTAGGGGGGAACGGCGCCAGAAAACGTATTTATTGAGAAAAAAAAACTGACTGTCATAATACAGCTTAAATACACTTTCTTACTTCCAATTATTATTTTTATTTTGTAATGGCGTTTTTAAAAACGTATCCAAACCAGACAAATACTAGCCCTAATATGTATTTGATAGCAAAATACCTGTCAGCTGATTTGTTGACCAATTACTTTATGACAAGGTGAATTCCAATCTATGTTTGAGAGATCCTCCGAGAAAAATTTTATTAGTACAGTTCTCATAGTGCCTTTACTGCGTCATATTATGTTTTGAATCAGAATTTCGTCTTACCGACAAAGTATATAAGCCGATCTGCATTAGCTGTATTTTGACCTTCGGAACTTTCAAAATATTCGTTGGACGTTCCTGATATTCGAATAATGGTTGTTTAGATGATAATTTAATCATTGTAAATAACTAAGAATAAACATTACTAAGGGGTTCAAGTTAACAAATCTCAATAGATTAAAATTCAGTTTGTCCACCCAAATTTTAAAAGATTTTATTTGGAACTGTTTTGTCAAAAATTTCTTAGAAAATTGGTGATAGCGGCTAAGGTACACGGGCCTGTTATTTAATTCAACAAACGGCTTTCTTTTACTGCTAACATTATTAACTGAGATCACAACTAGGATAATAAACAATCGACGACCGTAACATTTCGTATTCATCTCCCTTTACGGTTGTTTCCAGCAAAGTTATATTATGATATTTGTTATTTTATTTTCAAGCTCTGTGCCATTTTCCACATACGTCAGGTTATGTTTAATGAGCGGTAATTCTCGGGTCGCGTCATTCGGGAGGACAAGGGTTCTGATCTTAGTCAGGTTATCCAGATTTCGGTTTCCAATGATTTGTCGAAATAAATGCTGGTAATTGCCATGATGAATCCTTCAATCCTTCCTGTCACTTTCCACAGTTCTCTCCCAACTCCAATGATCTAGAAGTTGACGAGTCCTAAATCCTTAAGAAGTAGAAAAAAACTTCCTATTCCTTCACAATCAGAAGGTCATTGTATCAAATTACTTATGATGTTACTAAGTTGCTCATTTTCATTTGGCTCGTTGTTTTTTTCACACATTTAAAAAAATACGGAGACAAAACTAATTCGATCTGTGCTTTACAAACTGTGAGTCATCACTTCTTTTGTAAACCTGTTTAGTAACTGATAGTTTCAACTATTTAAGAAATGTTCGGCGTTTAAATAAAAAACTGCAATTATCTTCAAAAGCTCGTTTAGGGATAAATCTCCAGGAACCGTTGATTTTAACTGAAGAGAAGACTACTACAAAACATTTTGAAAGAAGGAATTGAATGAATTTTGATACGTCTTTACTGATTCCGAAAGAGTTTCTCCAGTAGAGACAAATATTGTAGACGGGAACGGTTTGTTATGAAATACCATTAACAGACGAGACTTTGAAATATTTGGATTTATTATTCTGATATCATTGAAATGTGTATGGCAATAACTGCCATTCGCTCTATCAGATACGAATCCAAAACTACTGTTCAAGAATTCGTTAGCTGTTCCAATTATTTATAAAACGAGCTTAAGAAATTAAGACTACAGTGTTGTTGCAGTTTCCGTTGTAACTCATATTTAAAACGAAATATGAGAATATAAAAATCTTTAACATACTTGTAATAAAAAGTTAGTACGAATAATTAATTTCATTTCATGCGATTACAAATATAAAAATAATGTGGCTGTTCTTAATATAACAAAGTATTGACTGCGTTGTTATGGTAGATATGATTTAACGACAGTAAAATAAATAAAGAAATAAGTAATGTAAAAATATTAATGCAAGAACAGGTCTACAGGTAAGCACTACTTGCTCCGTGCCACTGATGAATTTTTTGTTTCAACAAATATTTCTTTTGACATAGATTTATTCTTAATTGGACTATTCGATGTAGTTGGCATATACAATATTTTGAATAACAGTTGATGCACGGTGGTTTTAAGTAAGTTGATTAGCTTTCAGTTTTCTGAATTTATTTTCAACGGCATCTAGTAAGTAGGGATAACACTGGAAAGAATGTGGTAGCACCCGTGAAGGAGGCACTGCATGCGAATGTGTAAGTCACGTAAGTCCTGAGATGACATGATCGGTCACAGCTAAACCCAGGTGCTGCGTGGAAAAGCATTGGGGCTGTGATAGTGACCATTATCAGCAGGAGTGGTTGCATTAGACCAACACCTAAATGGAAACAAATTACTTTTTGAGTAACTAGACGTAAAGGTGCCAATTTCCATGTATGGATGTGTACTTTTTAAAGGACTGTAACCTATTAACGGTAGAGATTGTCTTTGATAATGAGAAATTAATTTAACTGAAACGTCTCACATGACCCGTTGGCAATTTCCCTACATTACTGCTTTTGCATTTCATCCCTTTCCTTTTATTTTTATTAGTATTGAAATTCTTTGACTATAATAACACCACACAACTTCTTTGTCTCTTTACGAATTTTAATTTTGAAATATTTCCCTGTTTTAGTAAGTTTTTCATCATTTCCACCGGTAATTTGTTCCAATCCCTAACTACTACAGCGAATTTTCCCACCGTTCATGGTCATTTGTTACCTTTCATGCACTATTTCTAATTCTTCTATTAATATCCAACAAAATACGTCTTAGACATCTCTTCGCCCATCTCCTCTCTTCCAATGAATTCCTGCCCGTTTCCCGTATCATATCAATTACAGACTGTATTCTGAGGTAATTTCTTCAAATAAATCCATCAAAATCCTGTATTTGATAAACAAAAAGAGGATCCCATACGACACCCCATATTCAAGATTACTGTGACTAAGATTTTGTAGGTCAGGTTACTCACTTCTCCGGTACTTTTGCTCGTCGTCCGCTCCAATAAATGAAGAATTTTGAAACGTCTTTTTCATCTTCAGAACAGAGATTACTACCAAATATTATTCCAAGATATTTGCAGTTAAAGTTTTAAACAAGCATTTCCTCAACCACCCCATAATCATAAAAAATCTTTAGTTTTTTTTCTGTGCACCTAATCAGTTGAATCTTCTTCATTCCAAGTTGGCCTATCCAGCTAGTTATCATGTACAGATCTCCGTGATGATCGGACGGACATTAAATGCATATGCACAGTTAGATAACTGGTAAATACCAAAGAAATACATGAATCTAATTAAACATTAAAAAAGGAGAAAGTGTACGTAGGCTATATGAAGAGTGAAAAGTGCTGTTGAGATATACGAAAGTCAGTTATAAGCCTGCTGCCAGTGAACTGTGGAAGTATAATAAAGTGTAATAAAGGTCGGTAACTTAATAAAACTCCACAAACCACAAGTAGTTATAAGCGCAGAGCATTTGTTAATGGAAGGAAAATATGAGGGTTTCCTCGAGGAACAAGTAGTGTGCCGCACATTCATCTGTTCCATTGTCTATTGTGAGGGGACAGCCAAATCAAGATTCTGGTTAGTTCCATATCGTTAACATCACAAGCAGTGTGTGAAGACGGTAGATGGGTCTTGCAAGTAGTGTGTGCGTATTAACAAGACTTGGCTTAGTATAACCCCCCAACACCACGATTTATCTCTACACTCTGGGTGCTGGAGTGGTATAATGGGCAGCTGAATAGGAATAAAGATGAGCATTACTGTTGTTACTACTAGCACTATCAACTGCAGAACATTCTATCTTTGGTGTTATTGCAGTATACATGAAAACTATGGTGACGAACATTGCCGTGCAAACATTGAAGTGTTACTTATGTTACGTTCGACTGAAAGGTAGTGCTCATACGCTCGCTGCTGATATCCACTCATAAAGAGTTAACTGCTTACTCAGTCGTATCGTACTGCCAAACGCCCACTATTATCAAAGTAAGAGTCGACACTACTGCATATCCCGTTATTCATTCAAATGCTTTGCCGAGATAGACTTCATCGCCGCAACAACTGCATGACGATGAATCGTTGGCGCACGTGAAGTGAATAAATAAGAACCGTCATTTTATCAGTAAAAGGAATAATCACTCCGTTATTCTCTTCATCATATTCATTTCAACTATTGAAAAATTATTTTGTTATTCTTGCAGAAGGTATCATGAACAATTTTCCAGACTTCTGCTACATATTTTCGTAGGTAAGCAAGCCAGAAATGAAGCTGTTAAAAGTGTGACAATACAAGTTAGACAACAACAAATAGCAGGGAAATAGTAAAACAATTATACAAGGAATAACAACAGCAAAGTTGAAAACTAAAGATGTGCATAAAAAAGATTATTACTGTTTGAGGGGGACTACTGAATGATGAATTTAGAAATATCTATGACTATGTTAGGAAACTGAGAACAATAACAGGTATTAAGAAAATTATTGATAATAATGGGAGAAAGTTAATTGGGAGGTAAAAAAGACAGAGATAATATATATTGGTAATTGGTTAACTGAGATCTCTAGGGTTATTGATTCGTCACACCAGAGCTTCCTTACGTAACTTGAAATAAGCAGGGTAGGAAATCTCTACATACGTAAACATATAAGCGGGCTGTCTCTATCTGTCCATTTGTACCCGCTTCACACAAAAACTACCGACCTTATTTTGATTGAGTTTTCGCAGTTTGAAAGCTTATGGTCCAGCTTGAAATCTGCGGTATATCTTATAAAAACTATGTGACCGGACGACTGAACAAAAATGATAGTCTGTTCGAAATCACTTCAGGTAGGCACTACAGTAAACACCCCTTCCTTAACCCAAAAATGACACTGATCAGGGATCACGCTGCATTCAGAATAAACACCCCACTGTTTGGATTTTGTTAATATTGTTTTTAGTACGCATCTTTGACTAGTTACTTCTTCAGTTTCCTAAAACACGCAGAAAATGTAAAAGGAAATCCTACATAAAAGTTTAACACTACAATAACTTGTGATATTTACTTCACGTATAGGTTACAAACCTCAGATAGAATTCTAACCACAAATTTCGTTTAATATCAATACTTGACAGCGTAGTGTTTTTTGGCTGTGCCTTACTAGGAATAAGAATAGGTTTCAACTTCAGACTAAAAAAAAATATGCCTCCATCGATTAAATTATAGTCATTGAGACCAATCAGGAAATATACTTTCTGGAGTTAAAGAATTTTGTATTATTATGTATAATATGTTCTCTTCATATTAAAATACCAATTTTTCAAGTTACTTTAAGAGAATTTCATTAGTTAATTTTTTAATTTTTCTATACTTCAAACATTAATATATATAACAATGAAGAATGAAAATTTTAAAATAGCTGGAGGTACATCGGAAATCGGAAAGTAGCTAAAGGAAATGAAACTTCTTAGATGACTAGTATTTTTCCTCCTTCTGCTGGATAGTGATCGCTGTTCGAAAAAGAATAGAAAAAGAAACGGCAAACGGATTGGTTCACACTCCGAGGCAAATGATTGATAGAAGTAAATCCTGATGTTATTGTGAATGAAACTATCTAATCTCTAAAAATCGTGTGAATAAACACAGGAGGTTGTGAACAAAGGAGGTCCACAACTGTGCCACATTTTGAAATATGATTTCGATTGTGTCCTTCTGCTTGCCAGAGAACTGGGGTTCATAAATGAGGGAATATGAATAGCTTTGAAAAAGTACCAGTTGGTAAACTGATAGAGATCTTGATACGTAACGATTTCCGGTATATGTGTGAGGAAGGCGAGCAGTATTTAAATTGGCAGCATGGCTTTAGGAGATGATATGCATGTGAATCTCAGCGGGTTATGTGAAAAATGTTTCCGATAAAACGGACAGTGCAGATAAAGTTGATAGTGAAGCACTGCATATTTCGAAGACTTTTGTCAGAATGAGCCATAAAATTGTGGTAGAAAAGACATGAACCATTGAGGTGAATGAATATGTTGTTTATTGGAGAGAGAAAGTCTTCAAAGGAAGGAAGCAAAAGAGTTAGTGTTGGGAAAGCAGTATCAAAAGAGTGGAAAATGACAACAGGAGGGTCACAAAGTAGTTGGTTGGGACCATTGTTCGTTATTCAAGCTAATGGCTGTGCTGAAAGGTTTTTCATTCATTCGTTACTTTGTTTGCAGATGACATAATGTTATATAACAAAATTAAAATGGGCAATGGATTTGAACGGGTATAGGGAAGTCTGAACAGTATATCCACCTTGATAGATTAACATTGAATGAAGACAGTTACCAAAAATAATCAGCTTATTGAGTACAAAAACTAATGATTTTCTGTGACCGTAAGGATAGGAAGGAATCACTTCTTGAAAACCTTGAGTATAAATATCTTGACATAAGAGTTAATAGTAAACTCAGCTGGGCAGTTGGTAAGGAGAGCTTTCTAATATTTCATTTATTGGAATAGGTAGAGGAGGATTGTGTCAGAGAAGTGAGGGAACTGAATTATAAAAAAATCGTCAGACTATTGCTTGAATATGTTGGTGTCGTATGGGACCCATGCTTTCGATATAAAATTCAGAAGTTAGAGAGTAAAGGAGGGCACATAGTTTTGTTTATATAAATTATCGAAGAACGCAATCAGCAACTGATATGATAAATGAACTGGGCTGCAAGTGATTAAAAGACAGGAGGCGGATGAAGAGAATGCGGGGTGAGTACAAGATATTAGCGATGATGCTTGGATTGTTATTGCTATAAGAATTAGGAATAGTGCCGCGAAGGGATAGATGACTATGAGGAAAACTAGCATTTCATTAGGCAAAATGGTGTGGGGAAATTTTGTTTCGAATTTTTAAGGGAGTCTAGGACTGAAATAACTTACCAAAGAACATGGTGAATAATTTTTCTGATACAGGAAAAGAATTTAAGACAAAGAAACTGTGAAATACGGGGAAGGGGATAGAGAACTCTCCACTAAGAGGTATGTTCCATTGCAACTAAAAATACTAAATAAAATTGTTTAGTTATTGACACGTGCAACTAATGCATGCTACGTACGTAATTGTCATTAGTAAGAAACAATAAATAAAAATGGTGAGTAGCTATTATGGTCTTGTAAAATTCACATTGATGAAGTAAAAGCCTGAAGTAGTGAAATATAAATTGGGAAAGGTATTGAATAACTCTTGTATTACAAAACATTAACAAAAAATATATTACGACAAAAACAAACTAGTCTACCTATATGTGGCTTGTGTCCAGTAACAAAATGACTATACAATCACTAAAATGAATGTACGAACAAAATGGGAATTGCGTAAAAAAGGTTTCATAACATTCTTCGCACCTCGAAATGTAAATCGGAAAGCTAACGTAACAATCTCAAAGTGACTGTGCAAAAAATTTAACACTCAAACGGTAAAGTAATAAATTAAGCAACAGGTTACTCAAGTTAAGAAAATGTAAACATGGTATATATATTACGATTAGTTACAGCTTGTTACGAAATTACGGACAACTGTCAGAAATTACAAAGCAACACTAGATATAAAGGAAGGAACATCTGCAAACTGATCTTTTAGGGATAGAGAGAATGAAATGTAACTGAAGAATGTTATGTCGCATGCGTCAAGAAAAATAGTTCCAGTAAAAATAAAAGATTTAAAGCCAAATACTGAGCTGATTTATCGCCGCACGACTATCCGTCTCTAGACAAATGTATTCTTTATCCTGCCATCAGTCTCTAGACAATTGTTCTGTCTTCTTGAATTAATGCAATTATCTCAACATAAACTACGCCCTTTGTTATCTACTTATTCCTCCTTTTCCAGTACTCTACAGTCCAGGCCAGCTTCTGTAACTATTCCATCCATTTGATAACTGTAATCTCTGACCTTAAAAAATACTTCATACCTCCCGCTCCAATGTCGCAACACCTTTCCTCGATTTCTCCAAAAATCTATTTTGTTGTCTCGCACTTCCACTTCTATACATACAATAACACCTACAGAAAGTTTGTAGATTTAAGATAATTTTGTAAAAAAAAAATTAGTTTGGGAATTTATAAAATAGGAATCAACTGGTACTAAAAATTGTGTCTGGCTGTTTGGATGAACGGGAATAACTCTAAAACCACTGGTCAGACTTTGATTCGCTTTCGAATAATGTTAGTCCATGGGGTCGGGGGTAAAAGAGGGTAGGTTTCATTTTTGTGTGAAATTGGAAAGCTGAGAAATTTATGATAAAAATGTCCACAAACTAGTAGAAAATTGGTTCATGTAAATGATGTTCCGGGTAATAGCTAGTTTCTAAATATTCCCAAATATATAAAGAATGAAGCACATATTGAAACATGAATCCTGGACTTGGTAATCATCGTGTTCAAATAAAGTTTTAAACTAAAACAAAGTAAAGTGCAATCATATACAAAAGCTGAAGGTTGCAGGCCGACAGAAATCTAAAAGTCAAATTAAATGCTTGTTTAAATTTCAATAATCCAGCATTGTGTGATAATTATTTTATGAATGTTGCAAAGGGCTTGACTGTATGCAATGTTAGAAAGAATTCGATGGTACAGGACCAATGTCATCGATTTTTGCGGTCGCAGGGGATAGTGAGTGGGAGGTAAACAGGATATTTGAAGACTTGTAAGGAAAATAAGTTCTCGGTACATAAAATGCTTAATAATTTTCAAAAGCTGACGCAAAGGATCCTAAGTAAAAATATTACTATACAGATTAACAATCGTTAAATTATCAGTTTGCAATTAGTATCTAGTTATGACTCAAAGAATTTCGCTGAAGCTACTTTCTGTAAACAAAGTTGTAAATAATTTCACAACGCAAGTCTATATATTAACTGAAAAGAAATTTTATGCTGTATATGAGTATATTTGTGTATAAGCAACGAAAATATATTACAGTACATTTCAGTCAAGATACTTTACGATAAAATATAAGATATGAATGAAAATGTGATATTAAATCATATCACAAGTCTCAAACTTAAATCTACAGTCAATCTATTGCACAGATATTAACACATATCGAAAATTTGTTGGCGCTATCGAAATGTCATTACAGCATTATTAATAACAAAATCGTGGTGATTTTGTGATACTAAACGGTAACTAATATGGCAATTTGTTAACTTATTTTAAGCAAGTATTGTGGAAAAAGTTAAGTTATGAGAAACAAATATATAACGAAATGATCCTCTTTTTTATTTCAGATTAAGCATACTCACTTAAATTAAGACAGGATGCTGAATTTCTTTAACGTAACCATCATGATAAAATGAAGCCAAGGGAATCAGAATCGATGCGTACCATAGAGTTTGTGAGGTACACAACCTCACAATTTGTGAGTTTTTTTTAAATATTAGTAAAACTGTTTTTTATTTTATAATTATGATTGTAAATACTAACGTTGAGTTTTTAAAGTCACGGAGTTTCAAGAGAGGTATACGAGATGCTTGGTGAAAAATAACAGTTGAAGAGAAAATGGAATGAGAGAAGGTGTGGTTGAAAAAACTTAACGGACAAGCTGTAAAAATCCTGGCGGGATTTGAAATGGAAAATATTAGCCTGGCGCAGAAGATTAGTATAATGATAAAGTTAGTGAAAAATTAATGTTGTATTTGATAACTGATTGTCATTTGAAAGTGGTGGATAATAAGATAAACGGAAGACCTTTGTTTCATGTTGAGATTATAATAAAGAAAGTGGAGTTGATTTTTACATTTGGTATGATATTTTAAAAGTAGTTTGATTTACAGCGGTGGTATCTAAGAAAAACTAGCGGTGGATATAGATGGTTAAATAAAGGTCCTATTTGAACTAATCTGACGATGAAAACTTACGAAAAAAATAGTATAATTTTTTTTCTAAAGGTGAAAATAAGAGATGAAGGTAAGATTGTAAAGAAGAACAAAAAACGAAGCACATTTTCATATCATTTCTAAAAACATAAGAATCTTACAAGTTTTTCCTTATATATTATGATTACGTTGATTAAAGATTGAGGGATACTATATTGTACCTTACCTTGAAATTTTATTTAAAATGAGTTGGAGTCTAGCTGCTTACCAGAGGACTTAAAAAGAGAGATAGTTGTACCGGTCCATAAAGGTGGGTTACAAATATGGCTGAAAATTACACGCCGATTAATTTGCCGGAGAGATCGATACGTAACTATATCAGAAATGTCAGTGAGGAAACAAAGTGGTTTGCAAATCGACAACATGGATCTAGGCAAGGATATCCATGTGAATATCAGATAGGCAAGATATTTCAGATGAATTGGAGAAGGGAGGACAAGATGGTAGTATAAGAGTAGATCTTTCTAAGGAATTTCATAACGTGAGTCATAAAAAGGTTTTTAAATGATGGATGAAAAAGTAAGTTGCTGGGTAGAGAAATTCTTAAAAGGCAGAAAGCAAAGTTTTGCAGAAGAAAATGTATCATCAAA
The DNA here is from genome assembly GCA_031002005.1 of Vandiemenella viatica. Lineage (NCBI taxonomy): Eukaryota > Metazoa > Arthropoda > Insecta > Orthoptera > Morabidae > Vandiemenella > Vandiemenella viatica. The sequence goes on along the minus strand of JARYHS010013630.1, from coordinate 71,046,663 downwards.
AGTGGTGGAAGCGAATATGGGATTGCTACAGGGTGTATTGGGACCATTGCTATTCATCATTCGAATAAATGATTATGTTGATGATTTACAGTTGTCAGAATTTAGGTTGTTTGGAGATGACATAATGTTGTATAATAGGATTAAAATATATAAATGGATAGGTCAACATGGAATGAAGTTATTAGGTACAAAGATAAAAAAAACTGAAGGTTGTTAATGATTGAAGGGTGGGATCAGAATTGTTTGTTCAAGGTTTGAAGTGTAAATAACGTTTGACAATAATCTCAACTGGGAGGATGACATTGGGCAAATGGCAGGAAAACGTTACAAAATACCTCATTTACTGGAAAGGGTGAAAAGAGGATGTATCACGGAAGTTAGGGAATTGGGATACAAAACTCTGTTTAGACCATTGGTTGAATATGGTGGTGAAGTTTAGACCCACATTTTGGCTGTCAAATACAGGAGTTAGAGGGCGTGCAAAGAAGAGCAGCTAGATTTGTTTGTGGAAATTATCGCAGAACCCAGTCTGTAACTGATACCATAAGGGAGCTGGATTGGGAGTCATTGGAGGAAAGGAGGAGGGTGAAGAGAATTCTGGGAATGTACAAGGCATATGTTGGTGACAGCGTTTGGAAGGATATTGGTCGAAGAATTAAGAATAGTGCGTGGAAGAGAAAGTGGGTACTCTATTTTTTGCATATGGGAGTAGGAAAATTTTCTTTTGTGGGTGAGGATGTCAGAGATTGGAGAAAATTAGCAAGTGAAGTGTGTAATAATTTAACAAAATGTTGTATAATTTTAAATTAAATTTCATAAATCGGAAAAGTAGATGGGGAGAAATTTAACACTCGAAGCACATAAAATATTTAAAATAATAATAAGGGAAATAAATAATAATAAGGGAATTGTACCGCAGCATGTGCTGCATCGCAATTAAATTAAAAAATGTCATGGTATGAACACACAGTATTGCATTCCATTTATCCATTATGTAAAGTAGTGATAATACTGGAGTTAAATACCACATAATTTTCTAACAAATATGTGGAACGTTCGTAAAAAAAGGAAATTCATAAGTTATCGTAATTATGTTTTAAATAAACCTAGATTAACAATCACTTTGTACTGGAGACGAAATTTTACCCTAGATACACATTTAAAATGTGAGGGTTTCAAGCATTTTACCAAGAACTGTCGGATAAACATTTGTTAAGATTCCCTTAGATTAAAAAATTTAATAATCGTTTAATATGTGTTTTCTTGGTATACCTAAATTAATCCAATTATTTAGACACAAGACTTACATTATAATCTGCTTAATCAGGTTTGCTAACAACAAAATAATTTTAAGAATTGAAAACCTTTAAAACGTATTTTATTAGCAATACTGTTTGAAAGTGCCATCTTCTTACATTTTCTAATGCTGAACCTCGTAACGTGAACATAATGTGCCTTATTTTATAGATGGATGTAAACAGTGGAATTACACAATTAATTAGTCTTCGTAAGAGTTGGAGAACTTTTTATAGTATTGCTCTAAATAGGGATAGTTCTTTTGGTCACATAATGAGAATGGATAACAACAGTATTACAAAAAGAATTTTCAACTATCTTTACACTAGTAAGAAGGGTAACCAGTGGATCCAAGGAGTAAAAAATGATATGATTGAGATCGGAATAACAAAAGATTTAGTACATGATAGAGGAACTTTCAGGATATTGATCCAAAGTTTCAAAGGTTTCCAGGAGAAGGAGAAGAGGAAATATAATAACATATGGACGGAAGAAAGGAGGAAATAGCAAAGTGAAGGGATGAAGAAAAGAAAGATCGAAATGAATGCACGGGATTACTTTTCGTGGTCCTTGGATGACCGATATCGAAGAGAAGAAGAAGGGATCGACGAGATTGGCCTAAATAGCAGCCCTGGATTAAAACGTTACCCTAGGATCCTCTTTCGGACAAACGTGTCACATAAAGATTTGTGTGAGAACTATAATTCATTTTTATTACTGATTGCACTTATTCCGCGAGTGTCTCATGACTTAATAATTCACACATATATTCTACGTGAACGTTCTTTCAGACTATAATGATGAGAAAAATTGTCTTGAATGCCTGAAGTAATTATATGCATATGTCATATTCAGAGTTTCAAGAGCGAAAGTGTTGAAGTTGAACAACATGACTTACTGGCAAATAATCCAGTTCAAAATATTTTTCAGTGCATTCAACCTATTATCAGATTCGTTTCGATTGGTTCTTTTTATTTTTTAAACGATATTGCTTTAGACAGAGGACTCAAAGCACAATTGTTTTATTTTAATATTGGCCTTTTCTTGCAGCTGTGCCTCAGTGGACGTAGCAGTGTGGATAAATGTAGTTAACATTTGATTTTTATCTTTTTTATTTTCAAGAAAGGAGGGGAAAAAACCTGGAAGCTTCGATTATTTTAGCTAGTTTTGTAATTTTGGTGTTCCTCCAAATATAAGATACGTTTTACTTTAGTTTTCTGTATATTTTAATATAATACAATTTAGAAAAATAAGAAATTAACAATCAAACGCTCAACAAGCTACGTGAAAATTAGCCGTATTTTTCCAACAGAAAATATTCTACATAAATGATATACTAACATATTTTCATAAACAAAAAGTAAGATAATGCCTAATAAAAGCTTCATAAAGCAGCGAGAAAAATAATTATTGTATATTTGTTTCAGTATCGCTACTAAGCAGAAAATGTTTTATCAGAGGTTTGTAACGTAATGCCTTTGTAACCTTTACCAGAAAGTAAATATTACAATTTATTGGAGTGTTAATAATTGGTTAACGGTTTAGTGTATATTATTGAGCACTATATTCGGAAAAAATTAAGAAATAAATAACCAACGTAGTCAAAAATAACCTTAAGAGAATCGAGAGACTTGTTATCTGTGATTTAATATGATCTTTGGGGTATCCTTTGAGGTTACCTTAGATGCGATGGGATCTGTGACGCCAATAAGTTCTGATTATACATAGATTATTAATTTTTTGCATCGTCCCCCCTCCCCCCACGTAAATTGATAAAACATACCATAGATTTTAAGCTACACCATAGGGTTTCAACCTGTGAATATACCAGCGAAATAGGTTCTGTGGCTTTGCGTTCTGAGGCAACAAATGGTTAAACAGACGCAGACTACTAACTGATTATATATATATTATAGTCACCAGCATTAATGTGAAGTATGAATTCAACCACGGTGACCGTTCAACTAAATGCTTTTAGTGTGTTAAGTATCTACGAAGGTATTACCATTTCTTCCAGTCGTGACGCTTGAATATTTTAGACTAGAAACATATAAACATTCCTTTACAGAAAGTTGAGAAAAACCAACAGAAATCATTTTATATTTTCACCATGAGCCTCTGCTCTCAAATACCGTACTACAAAACTATCCATTCCCCGCCGTGGCAGCAGCAACATACGTCACAGAGCAAACGAGGACTACCGAATATTTTATGGCCGAGGTCTGATGGATGCAGCCGAGTGTGTACAGAGAAATGAAATGAAGGGGTAGGAACGAAGATTTTTGTTTGACGTAACACGGCTTGCGGCGGTGGCGCTGTATTCTCAAAGCAGGGCAGGCTGCCTAAGCGATGTGACAGCGCGCTCGGGTAAACACGGGCAGCCAGCCATGCGAGCAAAAAGAGAGCCGGGCAGGGCCTGGAGGGGCGGGCGGGCGGCCCCGGTTCGACCCCCGGCGGGGGGCGACTCACAAAGGGCATCCGCGATGTCCGAGTGAGTGACGGCCGCGTGGAAGCAACGCGATTAGCTCGCGACGACGCAGGCGGGGCTCGAAGCCGGGTCCCGCGCCACGCGCCACGCCCCTACTACTCACCTGTGCGCGAGTCCCCAATCGATACCCGGCGCGGCCCTTCAAGTTCACGGCCTGTGGACTCGGACCCCGAGGCCAGATCGCCTCCGCTGTTCTAGGCGTGCTTGTTCCTGCCATCACGAAGGGATAAAGCTTTTCTATCTTCCAGTATAAATGGATGATTACGTTCGTTAGTCCGTTCGGAACTTATATCAACTAATTGTTCACTTATAATTACCTAGTGTGTATATATGAATCAATCTGGATTTCACCCGTTATCAAATGTGAGTCTAGCTAGTTGGAGGCAATGGCACTTCGAACATAGGAAGATGAATCAACATTGAAAATAAGTTAAAGAACAAACGATGATTTAGTGTCATGTGCCACCATACTTTCCTGGAGTGACCTCCTCATCACAAACCTTGGAACTGTGCAATTAAATTGAATCTTCTAAGGAATTTGGTGCCACTTTGGAAATAACTTAAACCAGTACCAATTATATGCTAGAATAAATTCCTAAACCACTGTTTCATCAGTTATTTCTCATGGATGAAAACGGTGTTAATTATTGACTTTCTCATCCTTTCTCTTAACGTTAGGGTAGCTATAGGCAGGAGAATAGCGGAGGCAAGGGAGGGGACAAAATTCGGCCGTGAGCTTCGAAAGGAACCATCCAGCCATTCGGCTGGAATGATTTCGTGAAACCATGGACATACGAAATCTGAATGGACGGACGCGGATTTGAACCTGAGTCCTCCAGAATCCTAGGTCCGAGCGTTACCGCTTACACACCAGGCTATGTGTATTGACCCTAAAAGTCCCTTAAAAATATACATATTAATAATTTTTATATCCCTAAAGTTACAGAGAGTTTCATATTTGCACTATGAATGATACTTATGTCATAAGTACCACGTGACTCTTCAGTTTTCCGTCGCCAGCAACCCATACCCGACAACTCAGTTCCACCCCCAACACGGTAACAAGCACATTTTTTCGTCTCATTGCTGGTATGCTCCTCTGCATCTACCTCTACTTTCAAAATTACAGGGGAAAAAATAGATAACTTAACTTAATGCTTCATCACATTATAAGTCTGATTGCTAATATACAGCCTCAAAACAAAAGAAAACATAATGACAGTAATGCTAATTTCAAATTATGAGAGATAAACAACATCTGAAATAAGTAACTCCAAATCAAAAAAAAAACTACAAGGCATAATTATACATTTTTTCCCCTAATACCTAGCGCCGAGATGAGCTTGAATTTCAGTCATTATTTGTGTTAAATATCATGTTTTCTGTAATATAATTCTCATTTGTTAATATGGTGCCGTGAAATAAGCAACAAATATTAATACCATAGAATTTCAGTGGTAAGTTATCCCCAGCCTGAAGATATTGTATAACACAATCATTTACTTTGCGGAACCTTTATCAAGGATTAGGACTCTGACGCACTGATGTCAAGGAAAAGCCAAAAACTCTAAAAACTAAAAATATGCAGAAATTGGTTCTATAGTTACGGAAATTTTAAAATCTGTTGACGACGTTGACACTGCCCTCTTACTCTATTTGCAGATCACCTGTATAATTGTTGGATATAAAGCGCAATTTAACAATACGGCATAAATTACGAAAACTAAGTTACAGACGCCACAGTAAATCATACCAGATTAACATCAGACTATTAAAACGAGTAAAGTTATGCGAATTAACATCTGAATGTTTTTTGGGTACGCAGGACCTGTATATGACTATTCTCTATGCGATATCTGTATATATGAAAATTCAGCATTTATGAAACATTGAGAACAGGTGATTTAAAATATGTCTTTGTTAATCATTCTACAGGTTAAAAATCCGTAGCTCTCTACTTCATTTCTCTTATCAAATAACTGGACAGATCGTGTTAGATGTCTGGAAGTTATTATTCATTATTAACAATAAGAAGCGATATCATACCTAGCTAAAACATTAAATCTACTACACCACTGTGAATTCAAAATGCAATGATTTAATAAAAGTATTAGTAAACCTTTTAATTTTAAATCTTCAAACACTTTCACAATTCCTGAACCATAGTTAACATGTAGGCAGAGGTATAATGAAATTGTCTGGCGTTATGCGAAGTTTTCATTACATTTTAACAAACAGGATGACTGGATCTGAGCGGAAGCCTGAGTCCTGGGCGAAAATTAAGTTTATGCGCCGTTCGTCTTGATCACGGTTTATAATAAGAATTTTGCGACTGTGACGCGAATGCTAGGGTGATTTCATGTTACTCCATAAATAAGAAGCACTTCACAAATACAGGTTGATAGTGATATTCTGGTCACTACCCTCTCAAGTTGATACGACCATAATATAGTCATTAATGGTATATATATATTCTTTCAAATTTCATGTAAATATTTCCAATTAAAAACATAACTTCTAATTGTTCTAAGAAGTTGTAAAATTAAAAACGTTTATTCATGAAAACATTCTGCATTTTATCTTTAAGCAACTGAGGGAATCATTTGGAACAAGCATTTGTTCCTCCGAAATTCGTAAACCGTAAATTCGCCTTGTCCGTAATAATACTTTTACTAAAAAACTAGATTCCTTGGGCCAGAACCGAACATGCTCTCAATATCGTGATTTCAACAGATTAATTGTTACTTGTGATAAGGTACAGAGTTTTTTTAACAAAAAAAAAAAAAAAAAAAATACGTTGCGTAAACGTCTGTGGAGGCTATAATGCAAAAGAATCCTTTCAAGAAGTAACGTAAATTGGACTGGCGAATAAAAAATTAATCATATGGAATGAAACCATCATCCTCTTCAAGTACAGTTATTCGTTCAATACAAAATACATCCAACTGTTTCCACCATAGTCTGAAGCAGCGTTTCTCAACCTTTCTCAACCCGATCACCAGTAAGCTGTCAAAAATAATTCTACAGAACATTAACTTACATGGGCCTAATTTTTTACCTACTGGCCCTTAAGAACTGCAAAAAGTAGATCAGAAAACGGCCATTGACTTAATCCTCAAAGGAACTCCACTCTCTTTCAGGCCGGGTGGAAGAGTATTTAGTGAGTAGACTATTATGGTAATAATGCACTCATATCTGGAAATGCCAGGTTTTTGCTTGGTCGTTAAAATTTTCATGGCTTTTAGATAGTTTTGCTTATAGACTTACAGATCATATTCACTTATAGCCTTAAACAGTACAAATGTGGCATCCTTTTATATTATAAATTTTTATTGATGTATTTTTTTTTTGTGAAATCAGAATTAGGTTTTTAATATTCTCTCTGTGGACCACCTGTCCCATGTTCGCGGACCTCATATAGATATCCACAACTGTGAAGCGTTTCAGGCCATTTTTGAATGTGAGACGTCGTGCTTTACCACGTGTCATATCGGATTCCACGAATCAAGAATTTTTGCACGGGTAACAACCAGATATTGCAGTAAAGAGAGATTGGATTCTAAGAAATTAGAGAACTGTGTTGCTTGAACAAAGAAGTCTAAGTCAGGTGCGATTAACGGGAGAATTCCGTAATTTCAGATTCCTTCTTGCCTTTGCTACATTTGTGAAAAATGCTCTTTGAAGACGAGAAAAAAAGCAAGAACAAATTTAAATCACAGCTTATCCTTAGAGTGTGTGTTTTTTCTTCTAACAGTTTAATGTGGAATCAGTACCACGGAAACGTTTTGGTTTACTTCCCATTGCACGGCAAGCTGGCCAGAGGTGAAGGTCAGTTTAAGGGCCTTTGAAATTCCCAACCGAGATTCGAACCGGCGACTTTCAATCACAAGTCAGACATCTTAACTATCGAGTCTCCAGTCCACTCAACATTAGAAGCTAAGTTTATTACATTGTAGCAATAAAGATATCGATAAAGACGAGAACACTGACATAGATCTGAGTATTGTATTTTAATTTAAATAGCTAAGGATAAATAAATCGCACAAGATAAAATGTTAAGAAACAAGAGTCTAGAAGCATGATTATACTGTCCTAGAACCTTACCAGACGTTTTCGGTTTTGGCTGTACACAGTAACCAACTAACGAACATGAATTATCACGAAAGCTTTGTAACCATCACTTTCTACAAAAGAATATTTAAAAAAATATTATTTAAATGTTTGATCCTTTCAACATAGATTAGCATATAGAATAATCTATGGTTGAAAAGGAAAATTTTTCAGACTAATTTCTCAATCTAAAAACGTTTGGGCTTCATGTCAAATATCTCCCAACTTTGCTTTCAACCGAATCGAACCACTGAGGATTGCGTGGTAACAACCAGCCTCATTTCTGATAGTTCACCCTACTGGTTTTCCGGCTTTGGCATACTACCAGCATCCACTGAGCCAAATTTCCATGCTGGTTTACCAGAAACACTTCAGTCATTTATTTTTTGCTGTCAAGTTCAAGGCAGTTAATAGAAGAAAGCTGATTAGACACAGAAATGCGCGTGGTATCTGACTATTAAACACTCAATTCAAGTGCTTCGTTTGCGTTAGAATGAGACGACATGAAAAATAGACAAGCGAATTTCATTGTGGATTATTCGAAGAAGAACTCAGTTGTTAATTAGAGCATATGTATGTCAACTGAAACTAAACTCAGAGAATAACCTACATGTTGCTTTAAACAACTTTGTATTATGAAGAATTGAATATTTCATTTTTTTATTTTGCATTATTTCAATATGAAAGTCATTTTTCCACAAGGAACGGATGAGCAGCAGACATTTAATTTGTCTGGCTGTTCTGATCTATATAACAAAGATCAGAAAATCTTTAGAGTTAACCATGACTTGGTAAAAACCGCAGATAAATCATAATTGACTCTTATTTTACCATTTTATCAGTACTTTACCCTGTTTCATGGAGAATCTTTCATATAAACATTTGTTAATCTTAATTTATTTCAGTTAGTTATTCGCTGCTCCTCGGGAAAATACCTGTCGAAAACTATTGGTAATGCTGCTTCTGATGTAACTTAGTTCTTCTCCGTATAAAATAATATGTTGGTACTTTTAATACCTAATCAAAAAACTAATAAAGCTAAAATATTAAAATACTCCAACAGCTTCAGGTTTGGGCTAAGTATGACTGGGATTTATCACTTGTGTAGAACGGTTAACTCGCAACCATCTCGTCGGTTCCTTTGCTTTGCAATCCGTTGCTAAATACAAATTAACTAGTTACTTAAATGACTAACATGCATGATTTAACATTTCAGGTAATGTCCCGTGTTGCTCTAGACGCTGTGACTGCTAGGGGGCTTCAAAACTCAGGTTATTAGTGTTCTTATCCCTGCGCCCGATAAAAATGAACTCATGATCATGGGAACCAATTAAATGAGCATCAGAGATGTGAAACACTTATTGTCTGGGAAACAAAACTGTCAACAATATTTCTAACAATCAATCTCTCCAGACCAACTAATATAATGAATTTCTTCCGAGTGAATCTCCAGGATGTTTCGACCGCGGAGCAATTCCTAGCAGATATGTAGTTAAGATCTGCAGTGAAGGCGTTATATTGTTTGCACCCTCTCTTTACTAATTCTTTCTGTGCTGGGGAAAATATACGCAACAGCGTGTAGCACCTGGCTCTGTACAACGTCCGAAGTTGTGTTTAGTCTAAGACAGTCCCTGTGGGCAACACCAGGTATGTTCAGACGTCACTGGGTACCTATATCTCAGAAGTTCTGACGTATTTATGAATGGTTTCTTAGAGACTATATCTCCCATCCTAATCCCTCTGCGTGGTCTCCGACACTCGGCTCGAAGTTAGAAGGTTCGAATCCCGGTGATGGAAAACATTTTAACCATTTGGTACTTGCCCAGCAGCGAAGGAAAGGTGGCGGTGCACAATTTCTTATCACCAGACTGTATATAAAATTCATGTATTTAATTTGGAATGTTTCCGATGTACAAATAATTGAGAATTGGGAGCATTTGAAACTGTTGTTGGCAGTTCCTCCAAGGATTGGGAGCGTAAAACCGAAACACCTTCTTGATGTCTGTTGTAAGAGCAGTCCTCAAGTGAAGGTACCGACATCTCTTTTCTTCCATCTTCTTACACAACACGCGCAGAACATTTTGCATTTACACTGATCAGCCAAAAAATTATGGGCACTTACTTACTAGCATACTGGTCTACCTTTCGAACACAATGCAGCAGCGATTTGGCGTAGCATGGATTCTAAAAGACCTTGGTAAGCTTCCAGAGATATCTGAAACCAGATTTCTGCGCACAAGTCACGAAATTCCCTTAAATTACGGGTCAGCGGTTTGTAGCGCGGCTGCTGGGTACGAACATCTCGGAAACGGAGAGGCTGGTTGGCTGTTTCGCGTGCTACTGTAGAGAGCATCTATGAAAAGTGTTTGACGGAAGGTGAAACCACGAATAGGTGACACTGTGGTGGACACCCATACCACATCATAGAACGTGGAGGTCGGAGGCTTGCCCGCTCTGTAAAGAAGGAAAGGGGGTGAACCGAGGCAGATCTGACGGAAGAGTACAATTGTGGTACTTCCAGAAGTGTTTCAGTGCACAAGAATCGCGATTCTGCTACAGAGCACACCCTATCCTGCTTTACAGACCGGGCAAGCCTCCGACATCCATGTTCGGTGATGTGGCGTGCTGTCCACCACATTGTCACCTACTCGTGGTTTCACGGTCCTTCAAACACTTTCCATAGATGATGCTCACTATAGTAGCTAGGGAACAGCCGACAGCCTCTCCACTTCCGATATGCTCGTACCCAGCCGCCGCGCCACAAACCGCTGGCCCGTTAATTTAAGGGAATTTCGTGACTTGTGCGTAGAAATCTGGTGTCAGATACCTCTGAAAGCTTACCAAGGACTTGTAGAATCCTTACTGCGCCGAATCGCTGGTGTATTGCGTTCAAAAGGTGGAACCAATATGATAGTTCTCCCAACTTTCATGATCTTGATGTCGACGGAGCCTTTAATCCCGAAGCAAAACATAAAAGTGGAGAAGAAACTTACACAATGTCAAAATTTTTCGAGAAGTTACGAGAAGTATAACCAATGAGCAGATACATTACCGATGTCCACGGAGCGGACATGGCAATCGGTTTGCTTGTTACTAACTGGCCAGATTCTCTTTGGAAAATCAAACGCAGTGGAAAGGGAGCGTCCATATACCACATAGCTCTATTTTGGTCCTCATGTGAATCCCCCCCCCCAAATCCCACCACGTAGCCCAACGTGGCTTTTGCCTCTATCCTCTCCCCCTCCCCCCCCTCCCCCCACGTAGCTTTTTCTATATTGATTCCAGAAGATACCTATTTGTATTGTTTTCTCCTGTCAGACTATTATAAATTACATACGGAGATAGTTAAATAACAGAAATACATATTCACATGCTGTTGTGTGTTCTGTACCTTATGTTAACTGTGACAAATGATATGAATAAGAAGCTACGTGGCTTGGCTTGGAACCCCCGTCCCCTACCCCCACGTAACTCATGGAAGCTTTCCAGCCAACCCCTCCACCCTTTCACACGGAGCGACGTAGTTTGTGGAAGCTCTAAAGGTGTGTAGAGTATTGGCAATTGGTTGTGAACCATTTGGTATATTGAGACAGAAAGAGAAAATCATCACACAGCATTCACTTCGGTGGCTACAGAAAACCAACTGGCTGGTACGAAGGGATCAAGACCGTAACTAAAGACAATTTCACCTCACGTTGTCCGCTATTGCTATATGGAAATACACAGCGTCGATCCTTAACACTGTCGCGGAAAACAGACTGCATGCCAGAAACCTTTCGCTGTCTTGTGCAAGAATGTACGCCGTTTTCCGGCAAAGGTGCAAGATCACGGCTATTTCCGTCATATACTGCCTGTCAACCGAGCGTCGTGGGTGAGCGGTAAAGCTCTGGACTCGCATTCGGGAGGACGCGGGTTCGAATCCCCATGCGGGCATCCAGATTTGAGTTTTCCATGGTTTCCCCAAATCACTTCAATCGAATGCCGCGATGACCTTCTAAAGGCCATGGTAGAATTCCTTCCCGTTCCTGATCCTGATCCTTTCCCGCCTCTAATAACCTCGACGTCGACGAGGAGTAAAGGCATAAGTATAACTAAAACTGCGTGCCCTTGGAGCTCGACCATCTTTGTAAAGTGTGAAGCCGTTGATCTGCAGGATAAACTGACGAATACCTATTTCTTGTCAGCCACAAACAGTGGAGGGTACAACACTTTGATTCTATGATGATGATTGGAGAAACACCATGTCCTAAGGTGTCAGATATTGTCTTCCTACTCTGAGATCACGGTACCATTTGCGTTTTGGGATTACATATTGAATGGAGGCGTATAATGATCATTTTTATGTTGTGTTCCAGAAATCTAGAAGGTGATGTCTCATTTTTTGTTCACTCTGAAGAGAAAGTGTATATATGGCAACGATATCGCAATGAATGAACGTTCCTTGGCTCTGCGTTTGACAAGGGAGTCTACCAGTTGAATATAGATGAATCCGCAGTATCTTTTTAAACACACTGAATATCTTCCCCCACGTAGATAATCTCATCACGATGGATATTATTGTATATTAATTGCGATGAAGGTTTCACTTAGCTGTTGGGAGTTCTGATAGTAATATCGGAACGAGGACGCGCACTAGCATTAAACGAACTCCCGAACAGGTTTTGTCTTTCAACCAGCGATGATCAATCTTAGCAACTGAAGGTTGCATCTTCATCACATGGATTCAATGATAATGTTGTTTGCCGTTTACTTAATGGCTCATAACACTATGTCAAACCAAATAGGTTTTTCTCAATTAAAACCTACCTAAACAATTATGGCACTAGAAGTAAAAATATCTTCACAAGGATTACAAGTCAACATCATTTGTTCAAAAAGGGTCCAATATTCATGGATACATATTTAATAAGCTCCCAGCACATCTCAAATTCTAGTAGGTGATAAGATTAGATTCAGGAAAAATTTGAAAAATTTTTAACTCCGTCTACTCCATCGAAGAATTTATTTTTCTAAGGTATCTAAAAATAATTGCCAGTAGTTTATGTAAATATTGGTATAATTAATGCATATATTATGCTGTGAATGTACATCTTTTGGTGTGTATTTATCTATTATTTATGCAATAGTTTGACAACTTTCCACACTGCACAGAGCCATACCCTATATTGGATCCATGGAAGATGAATGTATTGTAACATTAGACTTAAAAAATTCCTGTGTAAAAGGTAAAAGTAATAGTAGACCTCTGGCTTTTTACAAGATAGAAAAATTTGAAATACTGAGTTCAAAACTGTTTACTTTTCTTACTGACGTAATATTAGTATCAAAGTAGTGAGAACGGAATGTGTACTATCGTTGTGTTGACGGTTAATCAAAAATACTGAAAAAGTTAAAAATTAAAATTCGATAAAGTCAGATCGGTGGTGAAATTGCACTGAAGATTTTAAGAATGAAAATGGGAAATTAAGCATATATAATTGCATCACTCAGCACCTTAAATGGTTAACACATTAACAATGAGGCACTGGATCTTCGTTCTTATAAAATGCTCAATCGAACACCAGCTTCCTCATTCCGTATACGACTTGCATTTTCCTTCCTGTTTCTTACGTAAATAGGAATATGGTTGTAATGATGTCATCACGTAAAAGCTGCAATGCAGAGAGAAAAATAGATAGCTAACGCAATTTTTTTTTAAAATATATTTATAATGCTATAAAACAAGATAGTTCATGCTATTATACAGTTTCTGTGGCTGCTACTTTCTATCTAGACTGATTCCAGTTTATTCTGCTGGTGCATGTTTCGCAGGAAAGTTTCTGTGAATCGCTCGTTTCCACAGATGACACTTTCTCTCCATAATATACTTCGTTTCTTTTTCTTCAGTTTTTTACTGTCTGCTATTTGTCTTTATCTAATCATTCGCAATGATAGCTGCTTGAATCATATAATTCAACATTGTTCTTCTATACTAATATTTTCTATACTAATATTTAATGGCACTGCCCCTAATACTTTTAAATCTTTCTTTCCGCAGATCCTCCAGTAATAATTCATTTCTGTGTTGAAATTTGTTATTCTTCATTCTTTAAGTCTTTCTACGTTCGTCGAAAGTACGATCCGTTTGGTTTCAATTAAACGTCTTTGTTTCAGGGCAGTGACTTCAGTAATCTCATTACTTTCCTACCACGATTACTCTTCTTTAATTACTATCTAACGTGATCTTATTTTTTATACATCAACTTGCGTAGCACCTGCTATGTAAATTTGTCTTCAGATTCATTCGTGAAACTGTAAGCATCTGCTAAAACTGAGAATTTATCTTGATTCCAAAAATCTTTCCGTCAACTGCAATTCTTCCCATTGAATGAAAGAAAGTGTAAGAATATTATTTTTTAAAATGTTTTAACACTTTCAAAATTGCATTTTGTGTGAAACAAAATAAAATTGTCTCAAAATTTAACCAGTTCTGGTAATCAATTAAATAAACGCTTCTTCTTACCTGATTCATTTGGATATTTAGTAGCCCAACATCAGATATAATAGATATACTTTATTTTCTTCCTTACATAAAATAACTTACAATATGTTGACAAATTTTACACGTTCGAATAATATTTATCAAGAACTGTATAGCGTAACGACCAAACGTCTTTTATACAACTCTGTTGACGAGATTGTACAATAAATCTCAATAGCATGTATCAAAACATATGTCATGAAGTAAAAAGTTTTAGGTCCGTAACCATAATTTGTAACACTCGTATTTTGTTTTCAAGAAAAATGTACCAAAATCTTGCTACATCAGACTATGTCTAACAAATTTGTATTCAGTTTCATATTCCAGACTATTATATTATTTTAACAGATGAGTTTTAATGAAATATTCAGTATTATGTGACAGGCATCGGCAAATTTTACCCAAATTACAAAACAATTAACATAACTTCTAATGCAAAATGGAGGGAAAAAGAAATTTAAACAGTTCTCATACTATTTTTTTTCTCGGAAAGTAAAACCAATACCAAAATTGTTACTTAAAGTAATAATCCAGTTTTAGTAACTGACAGCGAATTCCAATATCATCCTGAAGCCGTAAAACACAATACGGCAATTTCTTCGCTGATTTCATACACATCTTCACTCTCCCTTTTGCTGAATCATTTTATCTTCAAATATTCTAATTTTTCTTCATTGATAGTTCATCGCATCAACTAATTTGCTACCAAGAAAAAAATCAAATACTTCCCAAATGTCATCCATTCTGTCTACTCGTCCAGTAAACTCCAAGTGACTTTTCCAAAATTTTCTATTCCGTTTTTCTTTAGGCGCACGTAACTTTAGAAATTCTTGTAAAGGAACACCTTTCAAATGGTTCTGATCCACATTTTGCATTCCGAACCTGCGACATTCGCAGATTCATTCTTAATACTAGACCATTGTTAAAATTTAAGGACATTTTCTTTCGAATAATAGTTTTACTAGTCACATCTTGCTTGTCATATCTTGCTTTTTTAAGCTTACAGATTCCTCACAGAAATTGAGTTATGCGTTATTCAGTAATTTTTCTTTTACTCTATCACTTAATACCTGCATGAGACAAAGTGCAGTGTACGAATTCGTTCTCCATTAACATTAATTTAAAAAACCAATATTTTTACTTGTTTTCTTCCTGTAAATCAAATTCAATATTGCCTTACATCCTTTACTAATTTAACGTCTGTTAATTCAATGATTTAAATTTTTTTTATACCAGCCCACAGTTTTCAAATATCTTATAAATAATCAGTGTAAATGGGTGTTTAAACGTTGCAAACATATTGTCATAATTAAAATTGTAAAAAGTGTTTTGCAACTGCAAAAGTGCCTTAATTGTATTTTTACTCTTATTATGTTTTCTTTTTTTTCGTTTATTCTACTATTCGTAGTTACGGAAAAGTTTCTTCTTTCATATTTCTAAAAACTTGTAGTTTTTAATATCCGGCATACAGTATCATTTCATATGCTATTGATGACAGCTAAAATTATTCTTCATCTGTTATCGTCCTTCGTAATTTTGAGACGAAATCTCTCCGTGATAAAATTGTTATTGCAACAATACAGGAAAAATTTGATGGAGGAGAGGAGGCAGCCATAAGAGAGTCGTATGTTTCGAATCTGCCGACTACTCTAGTGGCGTTAGGGGTACATACAGCATGCTGTTAGCCGTACCTACAGCAAGTTCGCCTCAGAATCGTTAATAGCAATTAGGACTTAGTAAATACCAGTAACAACCCTGAGAACTCATATACAGTTAATTTACGGAGCCATCTCATCTCCTGCAATGAAGGAGTTTCCAAGAATTTAGCAAAATTTCAGAAATTTACTAGGTTCAGATCCGGAGTTACGTGTTTTCCTAAGTGCCTACCAGGAATGGAACACAACTGAATGATTGATCCAAAATTCAAGAGTTCAAGACTACCTTGAAATCATGCTCAGACCAGAGCAGAGCTGAATTTCAGATGTATGCACCTATGAAAATTCAGAATTTGTTTTTATTCCTCAATGCAGCTCGCAACCATGCATTTATAAATTCGAATTTCAACAATTCGCCTGGACAATTTTTCAGCAAAGCAACTTGCTACCATTCCACGGCATTTTCCGATAACGTCTGTTCCTCGAGGTGAATCCTGAAATTCTCCGGGATACTTTTTAGCCCAAAGCTTCGCAAGATTATTTTTGGGTTTCTTCTCTGGACAAAAACTGAGAAAGAAGAAGTTTGTTAGAACTGACCAGCATATCTTTAGAAATGTTGCTCTTCGTCTGAGACTTGTTAGCATTCCTTTCTTTGTTCATTGCACTTTGGATGTATTTCGTTTCTTTTAAGAAGTTTTGTAATAGCGCCGAGAATTACTCCTCCTATATCGTCTGCTTCTCTGACGTTGTTTCTTGTTCTGCTTGGTGTGCACCCAGTTTTAGGCGAATATCTCCACCAAACTTTCTAGTTTCTAGTAACTCTCCTGGGTAAAATTTCTAATATTTAATCTTGCTTGCTGTCATTTTTCAGACTCTTGCGTTTCCAGTTTTTTTTTTTGTTTTTTTTTGATCAAATTCTTCATCTGCTAACTCGATCTAGACGGACCTGAACTAACGTGTTTTTGATTTTCTGTCCCATTTGCTAAACTCCATGGCTCTTTAACCATGAGACTGCCTTTACACCCTAAGCGTTTCCGTGTACATAATCGTCTTGTATAATTCTTAAACTGTGTTTGTTGCAAAAGATTAAATATTTTAACACCCTAGTTTTTCCTATTTTCTTTGAAAAAAAATTAAGTTTTGGCTGAAAATATATAAAAATAGGAAGTATTGATTTTAGTCTTGTGCCCCTTACACACGTAACGTTTAACTCGTGTAACCCATTCCCTTCAGTTAAATATTACTCACTCAGTCTATTTGCCATCTCCAACAATTTTACACTATTTCGTAGTGAGGAGTTTACCTATTTCTCTGAAATGTTCTTGCTTTTTTTTTAAGGTAGTTAAGACTTGAGTTTATATTCTATTCCCCATTCTTAAGGCATCTCAGTTTATTCATCAATACATCTAAATTTAACAACATATATTTTTTTTAATAATTCCTTAATGGTAGGCAGATCGTAAAAATTTATATATAAGGAATTTAAATGAACGATGGTAGGATATTAACTATATTAAGGTACCCCTTGCGAAATTGAGGTAATGACAACCATGATAAAATTGAAATAGTAATTATTCTTCCAAAATAGATTATGATTAGTCTTTCCCAATTTAATTAGTAGCTTCAATACTTATCCATACTGTTTCATCCTATAAAATTTATTTTGTTGGTTACCACCTATAAGCAAGAGAAGGAGCAAATTCCCTTAACTTTTTAATCTAGCCATCCAAGGTAAACTCCAACGTGCAAGAGCAGAATGACTTTTACACACAAGGTTTATGAATATTTATGATTATTCGATCTCTCATGTTACCGTCCACGTTGGTTTACCTCTACCTGAGTATAGAAATACTCTACCC
>JARYHS010013630.1:70946996-71027735 GCA_031002005.1 Vandiemenella viatica | reverse complement strand
CCAAGGTAAGTTCATTCTTTATTTCCTTGTCTTGTTTACGCAATAATTAACTGTCCCAATCTAAAGTGTATTATCTTGTTTTATTATTCACTTTGTTACCAAAACGGCACCAGCTTTTCAAGTTGTGCAGACAAGTTTCATTAAGAGCTCAAAAAGTTTTCAGTATCAACAGTAACAGAAAATTTGAATATCATCCAAATATTTACATCACTAGGTTGAATTAGAATGATTCACACAATGGAAATTATTTATAATGCATTAGTATTGAAAAGTTCTGTAATTTGTGGTCTTCTAGGATGAAAAAAAAGACATTCTCTTTTTTATTAAAAAATAAATAAAGAAATAAAAGTTCGCTATGATTATACGTAATTCTGAAATGTCTCTACAATGTCACTTCCTCAACTTCAAATAGATAATCATTTTGCAACCTCCATGGCTCAAGCAATCCGTAAACTAATAGCACAGTTGATAATATAGTAATTTGTTGCAAATGTAGTTGTTCCAGGATAACAGATTCGGACATAATCGAATTAGAGTAATTATATCGATGAGTAAATAATTTATTTTTCTGTGAAGCAGGGAGAAGTATAATAGGGAAATCACTGAATATCTAAAACTAGCCAGTCACTCTCGAAATTTCTCCAGCTTCCTTTCGATCACATTGTCAGCCATAGTCACAGAATATGGTAACATTAAATTTTTCTTGCAAGTATCGTATTTTTATTGTATTGCCAATAACATTTTTTTGGATAGTAGCTGGATATTCTGAAGAATTGAAACATTAAATTTGGAATAAAGGACATATGCTTAGTGCTCTACCATTTGAACAGCACAAACTTACTAACCAAAACTAGAAAACAATGATCTAGGGGCTGATTTTTCAGAGCGAGCGTGGCGATTTCTATGTGTGCTCCTTTCTTGCTGTACGAAAGTGTAAACAAAACTACCATTGAAGTGTTTTGTATGCGGTACAGGTAATAAATCCTCTATTTTCTCAATCAAATTAAAGTGTCTGTTGATCATAAATATTAGATTCAGAGACACGCAGGTAGTTTAAAGCTCAGTATCGTTGATACTAGCAACGCCTTCCAAACATTCTGGAAACAGATCAACAGCAAATTTTACATTCGCACTTAATTACAACTCGCTCTTCAAACCTACCGACAATATTTCTTCGTGAATATAAATATATATGATATTTTATAGCTTTCTAAGATAGATTGTATAAATATTTTTCATCCGCCGATTTCATTTTATTTTAAGTTAGTAAGAAACAGAAGCGAAAATATGGGTTTCACTTTCAGTTGCAACAACCTAGTTATTCTAGTGGAAGCCAACCGATTTCAGTATTAATATCTTTCTTATATTACTTCTAACAGATAAGTATACAATATAATGCACGAAATTTCTTCAAGCAATATCTCAGTTTGAAACAGCATCATTCGTCACAAGAACTTTGCTTCTGACACTTTATTAGCACCTTAAACAATCAAATAATGAGAAAAAAAAGACTTCTGTAGACTGTCAAACAGGTGGTCTAATTTTAAACTTCTCGATCTGGTTAGATTTAAACTTTAATGTCACAGTTCATACAAACTCAATAAAATTGTATGTTTTATATATTTTCTCGTGTATTTAGGGGGGAACGGCGCCAGAAAACGTATTTATTGAGAAAAAAAACTTTACTGTCATAATACAGCTTAAATACACTCTCTTACTTCCAATTATTATTTTTATTTTGTAATGGCGTTTTAAAAACGTAGCCAAACCAGACAAATACTAGCCTTAATATGTATTTGATAGCAAAATATCTGTCAGCTTTTTTGTTGACCAATTACTTTATGACAAGGTGAATTCCAATCTATGTTTGAGAGATCCTCCGAGAAAATTTTTATTAGTACAGTTCTCATAGTGCCTTTACCGCGTCATATTATGTTTTGAATCAGATTTCGTCTTACCGACAAAGTATATAAGCCGATCCACATTAGCTGTATTTTGACCTTCGGAACTTTCGTTGGACGTTCCTGATATTCGAATAATGGTTGTTTAGATGATAACTTAATCATTGTAAATAACTAAGAATTAACATTACTAAGGGGTTCAAGTTAACAAATCTCAATAGATTAAAATTCAGTTTGTCCACCCAAATTTTAAAAGATTTTATTTTTTTTCAAAAATTTCTTAGAAAATTGGTGATAGCGGCTAAGGTACACGGACCTGTTATTTAATTCAACAAACGGCTTTCTTTTACTGCTAACATTATTAACTGTGATCACAACTCCCTTTACGGTTGTTTCCAGACATGTTATATTATGATATTTGTTATTTTATTTGCGAGCTCTGTGCCATTTTCCACATACGTCAGGTTATGCTTAATGAGCGGTAACTCTCTGGTCGCGTCATTCGGGAGGACAAGGGTTCTGATCTTCGTCCAGTTATCCAGATTTCGGTTTCCAATGATTGGTCGAAGTAAATGCTGGTAACTGCCAGGATGAATCTTTCAATCCTTCCTGTCACTTACCACAGTTCTCTCCCAACTCCAATGATCTAAAAGTTGACGAGTCCTAAATGCTTAAGAAGTAGAAAAAAAACTTCCTATTCCTTCACCATCAGAAGGTCATTGTATCAAATTACTTATGATGTTACTAAGTTGCTAATTTTCATTTGGCTCGCAGTTTTTTTCACACATTTCAAAAAATACGGAGACAAAACTAATTCGATCTGTGCTTTACAAACTGTGAGTCATCACTTCTTTTGTAAACCTGTTTAGTAACTTATAGTTTCAACTATTTAAGAAATGTTCGGTGTTTAAATAAAAAAACTGCAATTATCTTCAAAAGCTCGTTTAGGGATAAATCTCAAGGAACCGTTGATTTTAACTGAAGAGAAGACTACTACAAAACATTTTGAAAGAAGGAATTGAATGAATTTTGATACGTCTTTAATGATTCCGAAAGAGTTTCTCCAGTAGAGACAAATATTGTAGACGGGAACGGTTTGTTATGAAATACCATTAACAGACGAGACTTTGAAATATTTGGATTTACTTATTCTGATATCATGGAAATGTGTATGGTAATAACTGCCATTCGCTCTATCAGATACGAATCTAAAACTACTGTTCAAGAATTCGTTAGCTGTTCCAATTATTTATAAAACGAGCTTAAGAAATTAAGACTACAGTGTTGTTGCAGTTTCCGTTGTAACTCATATTTAAAACAAAATCTTAGAATATAAAAATCTTTAACATACTTGTAATAAAAAGTTAGTTCGAATAATTAATTTCATTTCATGTGATTACAAATAAAAAAATAATATGGCTGGTCTTAATATAACAAAGTATTAATTGTGGTTAAACATTGTACTGCGTTTTATGGTAGATCTGATTTAACGACAGTAAAATAAATAAAGAAATAAATAATGTAAAAATATTAGTGCAAGAACAGGTCTACAGGTAAGCACTACTTGCTCCGTGCCACTGATGAATTTTTTGTTTCAACAAATATTTCTTTTGATATAGATTTATTCTTAATTGGACTATTAGATGTAATTGGCATATTAAATATTTTAAATAACAGTTGATACATGGTGGTTTTAAGTAACGTTTTCTGAATTTGTTTTTAACGGCATCTAGTAAGTAGGGATAAAGAAGTATCTGAAAATTTTGAACATTTTCCTGTAATTATCGTACAGAAATTTGAATTACGTCTTAAATAGTGAGCAGGTTGCTTGGCAAAATCATGTCCGTGAAAAATAAAATCTAATTGTTAAAGAACCACATTACTGTTAAAAGAAAAAAAAGGCAGCAACTGAAATAATCTTTGAGAGAAGCTGAATCGTAATATCTATAGTACAAAAATATCTAAATTGAAACTGATAAGCCAAGTTTGTTTCGATTTGGGTAAAAGTACTTCGTTTATTTTTATTCTGTACTAGCTGACGGCAATGCTTCACTATTGCTGGACTTGAGTAGGCACATAGATTAAATGAAAAAATATTTACATATAAATTTTAAACTGCTGTTTCATTCATTTTCAGTTGGAAAGGGTGAGAGGGGATGCGCTTTGGAAAACATATGAGGCAGTATTTTTCTGTTTGTTTTCAAAGTATAAGTGTACAAATTCTTATCTAAATCGGATAAAAAATGTGGTTGCCTAAATTATGGGGTAAAAACGTAATGGGGTTGGAAAGGGGGAGAGGGGATGAATATTCGGAAACCATACGTAGGCAGTATTTTTCTGTTTGTTTTAAAGTATAAGTGTACAAATTCTTATCTAAATCGGATAAAAAATGTGGTTTGCCTAAATTATGGGGTAAAAACGTAATGGGGTTGGAAAGGGGGAGAGGGGATGAATATTCGGAAACCATACGTAGGCAGTATTTTTCTGTTTGTTTTAAAGTATAAGTGTACAAATTCTTATCTAAATCGGATAAAAAATGTGGTTTGCCTAAATTATGGGGTAAAAACGTAATGGGGTTGGAAAGGGGGAGAGGGGATGAATATTCGGAAACCATACGTAGGCAGTATTTTTCTGTTTGTTTTAAAGTATAAGTGTACAAATTCTTATCTAAATCGGATAAAAAATGTGGTTTGCCTAAATTATGGGGTAAAAACGTAATGGGGTTGGAAAGGGGGAGAGGGGATGAATATTCGGAAACCATACGTAGGCAGTATTTTTCTGTTTGTTTTAAAGTATAAGTGTACAAATTCTATCTAAATCGGATAAAAAATGTGGTTTGCCTAAATTATGGGGTGAAAAATTATGGGGTGGAAAGGGGGAGGGGATAATATTCGGAAACCGTATGTAGGCAGTATTTTTATGTTTGTTTTAAAGTATAAGTGTACAAATTCCTATCTAAATCGGATAAAAAATGTGGTATTGCCTAAATTATGGGGTGAAAAAATTATGGGGGTGGAAAGGGGGCGAGGGGATTAATATTCGGAAACCGTATGTAGGCAGTATTTTTATGTTTGTTTTAAAGTATAAGTGTACAAATTCCTATCTAAATCGGATAAAAAATGTGGTTTTGCCTAAATTATGGGGTGTTATGGGGAATAGGGGGTGACTTTTTGGAAATTTTTTTTCACAGGAACCTTCGCAGACGCACACTCGAAAACTCTCCAAAGTTTCATTGCAATCTGATAAATGGTATAGGAATGCATAGAAGACGAACAAACCACAAACCCACAAACATTGATTTTATATATATAAGAAGATTAATTTTAGCTTATAGTTCATAAAACTTCTCCTTTTGTAACAAGCAATTGTGAAAGGAATAAATCTAACATACTTCCTGAAAGAAATCGAACTGTGATGTGTGTTTATGGGTTGCTCAAAATTGTACCAGATCATCCCTGGTATATTTTTATAATAAATAAATTAAATAGTAGAGGACAGTAAACTATGAATTGGCCATTCGTGAGAGGGAGTCTGGCTGACATCAATTTCAAACACTGACCACTGGAAAGAATGTGGTAGCACCGGTGAAGGGGCACTGCATGCGAATGTGTAAGTCATGTAGGTCCTGAGATGACATGATCGGTCACAGCTAAACCCAGGTGTTGCGTGGAAAAGCATTGGGGCTGTGATAGTGACCATTATCAGCAGGAGTGGTTGCATTAGACCAACACCTAAATGGAAGCAAATTACGTTTTGAGTAACTAGACGTAAAGGTGCGAGTTTCCATGTATGGATGTGTACTTTTTAAAGGACTATAACCTATTAACGGTAGAGATTGTCTTTGATAAAGAGAAATTAATTTAATTGAAATGGCTCACATACCCGTTGGCAATTTCCCTACATTACTGCTTTTGCATTTCATCCCTTTCCTTTTATTTTTATTAGTATTGAAATTCTTTGACTATAATAACAACACAACTTCTTTGTCTCTTTACGAATTTTAATTTTGAAATATTTCCCTGTTTTAGTAAGTTTTTCATCATTTCCACCGGTAATTTGTTCCAATCCCTAACTACTACAGCGAATTTTCCCTCCGTTCATGGTCATTTGTTACCTTTCATGCACTATTTCTAATTCTTCTATTAATATCCACAAAATACGTCTTACATCTCTTCGCCCATCTCCTCTCTTCCAATGAATTCCTGCCCGTTTCCCGTATCATATCAATTACAGACTGTATTCTGAGTAATTTCTTCAAATAAATCCATCAAAATCCTGTATTTGATAAACAAAAAGAGGATCCCATACGACACCCCATATTCAAGATTACTGTGACTAATAGATTTTGTAGGTCAGGTTCTCCGGTACTTTTGCTCGTCGTCCGCTCCAATAAATGAAGATTTTGAAACGTCTTTTTCATCTTCAGAACAGAGATTACTACCAAATATTATTCCAAGATATTTGCAGTTAAAGTTTTAAACAAGCATTTCCTCAACCACCCCATAATCATAAAAAATCTTTAGTTTTTTTTCTGTGCACCTAATCAGTTGAATCTTCTTCATTCCAAGTTGGCCTATCCAGCTAGTTATCATGTACAGATCTCCGTGATGATCGGACGGACATTAAATGCATATGCACAGTTAGATAACTGGTAAATACCAAAGAAATACATGAATCTAATTAAACATTAAAAAAGGAGAAAGTACGTAGGCTATATGAAGAGTGAAAAGTGCTGTTGAGATATACGAAAGTCAGTTATAAGCCTGCTGCCAGTGAACTGTGGATGTATAACAAAGTGTAATAAAGGTCGGTAACTTAATAAAATTCCACAAACCACCTGTAGTTATAAGCGCAAAGTATTTGTTAATGGAAGGAAAATATGAGGGTTTCCTCGAGGAACAAGTAGTGTGTCGCACATTCATCTGTTCCATTGTCTATTGTGAGGGGACAGCCAAATCAAGATTCTGGTTAGTTCCATATCGTTAACATCACAAGCAGTGTGTGAAGACGGTAGATCGGTCTTGCAAGTAGTGTGTGCGTATTAACAAGACTTGGCTTAGTATAACCCCCAACACCACGATTTATCTCTACACTCTGGGTGCTGGAGTAGTATAATGGTCAGCTGAATAGGAATAAAGATGAGCATTACTGTTGTTACTACTAGCACTATCAACTGCAGAACATTCTATCTTTGGTGTTATTGCAGTATACATGAAAACTATGGTGACGAACATTGCCGTGCAAACATTGAAGTGTTACTTATGTTACGTTCGACTGAAAGGTAGTGCTGATACGCTCGCTGCTGAAATCCACTCATAAAGAGTTAACTGCTTACTCAGTCGTATCGTACTGCCAAACGCCCACTATTAGCAAAGTAAGAGTCGACACTACTGCATATCCCGTTATTCATTCAAATGCTTTGCCGAGATAGACTTCATCGCCGCAACAACTGCATGACGATGAATCGTTGGCGCACGTGAAGTGAATAAATAAGAACCGTCATTTTATCAGTAAAAGGAATAATCACTCCGTTATTCTCTTCATCATATTCATTTCAACTATTGAAAAATTATTTTGTTATTCTTGCAGAAGGTATCATGAACAATTTTCCAGACTTCTGCTACATATTTTCGTAGGTAAGCAAGCCAGAAATGAAGCTGTTAAAAGTGTGACAATACAAGTTAGACAACAACAAATAGCAGGGAAATAGTAAAACAATTATACAAGGAATAACAACAGCAAAGTTGAAAACTAAAGATTTGCATAAAAAAGATTGTTACTGTTTGAGGGGCACTAATGAATGATGAATTTAGAAATATCTATGACTATGTTAGGAAACTGAGAACAATAACAGGTATTCAGAAAATTATTGATAATAATGGGAGAAAGTTAATTGGGAGGTAAAAAAGACAGAGATAATATATATTGGTAATTGGTTAACTGAGATCTCTAGGGTTATTGATTCGTCACACCAGAGCTTCCTTACGTAACTTGAAATAAGCAGGGTAGGAAACCTATACATATGTAAACATATAAGCGGGCTGTCTCTATCTGTCCATTTGTACCCGCTTCACACAGAAACTACCGAAATTATTTGGATTGAGTTTCCGCAGTTTGAAAGCTTATGGTCCAGCTTGAAATCTGCGGTATATCTTATAAAAACTATGTGACCGGACGACTGAACAAAAATGATAGTCTGTTCGAAACCACATCAGTAAACACCCCTTCCTTAACCCAAACATGACACTGATCAGGGATCACGCTGCATTCAGAATAAACTCCCCACTGTTTGGATTTTGTTAATATTGTTTTTTAGCACGCATCTTTGACTAGTTACTTCTTCAGTTTCCTAAAACACGCAGAAAATGTAAAAAGAATTCCTACATAAAAGATTAACACTACAATAACTTGTGATATTTACTTCACGTATAGGTTACAAACCTCAGATAGAATTCTAACCACAAATTCCGTTTAATATCAATACTTGACACCGTAGTGTTTTTTGGCTGTGGCTTACTAGGAATAAGAATAGGTTTCAACTTCACACTAAAAAAAAATATGCCTCCATCGATTAAATTATAGTCATTGAGACCAATCAGGAAATCTACTTTCTGGAGTTAAAGAATTTTGTATTATTATGGATAATATGTCCTCTTCATATTAAAATACCAATTTTTCAAGTTACTTTAAGAGAATTTCATTAGTTAATTTTTTAATTTTCTATACTTCAAACATTAATATATATAACAATGAAGAATGAAAATTTTAAAATAGCTGGAGGTACATCGGAAATCGGAAAGTAGCTAAAGGAAATGAAACTTCTTAGATGACTAGTATTTTTCCTCCTTCTGCTGGATAGTGATCGCTGTTCGAAAAAGAATAGAAAAAGAAACGGCAAACGGATTGGTTCACACTCCTAGGCAAATGATTGATAGAAGTAAATCCTGATGTTATTGTGAATGAAACTATCTAATCTCTAAAAATCGTGTGAATAAACACAGGAGGTTGTGAACAAAGGAGGTCCACAACTGTGCCACATTTTGAAATATGATTTCGATTGTGTCCTTCTGCTTGCCAGAGAACTGGGGTTCATAAATGAGGGAATATGAATAGCTTTGAAAAAGTACCAGTTGGTAAACTGACAGAGATCTTGATACGTAACGATTTCCGGTATATGTGTGAGGAAGGCGAGCAGTATTTAAATTGGCAGAATGGCTTTAGGAGATGATATGCATGTGAATCTCAGCGGGTTATGTGAAAAATGTTTCCGATAAAACGGACAGTGCAGATAAAGTTGATAGTGAAGCACTGGATATTTCGAAAGCTTTTGTCAGAATGAAACATAAAATTGTGGTAGAAAAGACTTGAACCATTGGGGTGAATGAATATGTTGTTTATTGGAGAAAGAAAGTCTTAAAAAGGAAGGAAGCGAAGAGTTAGTGTAGGAAATGTAGTATCAAAAGAGTTGAAACTGACAACAGGAGGGTCGCAAAGTAGTGGGTTGGGACCATTCTTCGTTATTCTAATTAATGACTGTGCTGATGGTTTTTCATTCATACCTTACTTTGTTTGCAGATGACATAATATTATATAACAGAATTAAACTGGGAAAAGGTTCTGAACGGGTATAGGGAAGTCTAAACAGTATATCCAGCTGGATAGATTAACATGGAATGAAGAAAGCTACCAAAAATTATTAGCTCATTAAGTACACATATAAAAACTAAGGATTTTCTGTGATTATAGGGTGAGGAAGGAATTACTTCTTGACAACCTTGAGTGTAAATATATCGACATAAGATTTGATAGTAAACTCAGTTGGGCAGTTGGTAAGGAGAGTTTTCTTATATTTCATTTATTAGAATAGGTAGTGGGGAAATGTATCAAGGAAGTGGGGGAACTGAATTATATATATATATATATATATATATATATATATATATATATAAATCGTCGGACCATTTCTTGAATATGTTGATACCTGATATGATAAATGAACTGGGTTGCGAGTGATTAGAAGAAAGGAGGCGAATGAAGAGAATGCGGGGTGAGTAAAAGATATTGGCGATGGCGCTTGGATTGTTATTGCTATAAGAATTAGGAGTAGTGCCGCGAAGGGATGAGATGACTGAGGAAAACTAGCATTTCATTTCGGACAAAATGGTGTGGGGAAATTTTCTTTCGAAATTTTTAAGGGCATCTAGGACTGAAATAACTTACCAAAGAACATGGTTCACAATTTTTCTGAAACGGGAAAAGAATTTAAAACAAAGAAACTGTGAAATACGGGGTAGGGGAAAGAGAACTTTCCACTAGGTCGTATGTTGCATTGCAACTAAAAATACAAAATAAAATTGTTTAGTTCATGACACGTACAAATGATGCATACTACGTACGTAATTGTCATTAGCAACTAATATTAGATAATAATGGTGAGTAAGTATTATGGTCCTGTAAAATGCACATTAATGAAGGAAAAGCGTGATGTAGTGAAATGAAAATTGGGAAAGGTATTCAATAACTCTTGTATTATGAAACATTAACAAAAAATATATTACGTCAAATACAAACTAGTCTACCTATATGTGGTTTGTGTCCAGTAACAAAATGAAAAAAGGCAAAACAGAATTATCCTTTATGAATATATAATCACTAAAATGTAAGTACGAACAAAAAGGGAATTGCGTAAAAAAGGTTTCATAACATTCTTCACACCTCGAAATGTAAATCGGAAAGCTAACGTAACAATCTCAAAGTGAATGTGCAAAAACTTTAACACTCAAACGGTAAAGTAATAAATTAAACAACAGGTTACTCAAGTTAAGAAAATGTAAACATGGTATATATATTAGGATTAGTTACAGCTTGTTACGAAATTACGGACAACTGTCAGAAATTACAAAGCAACACTAGATAAAATGTAACTGAAGAATGTTATGTCACATGCGTCAAGAAAAATAGTTCCAGTAAAAATAAAAGATTTAAAGCCAAATACTGAGCTGATTTATCGCCGCACGACTATCCGTCTCTAGACAAATGTATTCTTTATCCTGTCATCAGTCTCTAGACAATTGTTCTGTCTTCTTGAATTAATGCAATTATCTCAACATAAACTACGCCCTTTGTTATCTACTTATTCCTCCTTTTCCAGTACTCTACAGTCCAGGCCATCTTCTGTAACTATTCCATCAATTTGATAACTGTAATCTCTGACCTTAAAAAATACTACATACCTCCCGCTCCAATGTCGCAACACCTTTCCTCGATTTCTCCAAAAATCTATTTTGTTGTCTCGCACGTCCACTTCTATACATATAATAACACCAAAAGAAAGTTTGTACATTTAGGATATTTTTGTAAAAAAAAAAAAAAATTAGTTTGGGAATTTTTAGTAACCTATAAAATAGGAATCAACTGGTACTAAAAATTGTGTCTGGCTGTTTGGATGAACGGGAATAACTCAAAAACCACTGGTCAGACTTTGATTCGCTTTCGAATAATGTATAGTCCATGGGGTCGGGGGTAAAAGAGGGTAGGTTTCATTTTTGTGTGAAATTGGAAAGCTGAGAAATTTAGGATAAAAAATGTCCACAAACTAGTAGAAAATTGGTTCATGTAAATGAAGTTCCGGGTAATAGCTAGTTTCTAAATATTCCCAAATATATTAAGAAAGAAGCATATATTGCAACATGAATCCTGGACTTGGTAATCATCATGTTCAAATAAAGTTTTAAACTAAAACAAAGTAAAGTGCAATCATATACAAAAGCTGAAGGTTGCAGGCTGACAGAAATCTAAAAGTCAAATTAAATGCTTGTTTAAATTTCAATAATCCAGCATTGTGTGATAATTATTTTATGAATGTTGCAAAGGGCTTGACAGTATGCAATGTTAGAAAGAATTCAATGGTACGGGACCAATGTCATCGATTTTTGCGGTCGCAGGGGATAGTGAGTGGGAGGTAAACAGGATACTTGAAGACTTGTAAGGAAAATAAGTTCTCGGTACATAAAATGCTTAATAATTGGCAAAAGCTGACGCAAAGGATCCTAAGTGAAAATATTACTATTCAGATTAAAAATCGTTAAATTATCAGTTTGCAATTAGTATCTAGTAATGACTCAAAGAATTTCGCTGAAGATACTTTCTGTAAACAGAGCTGTAAATAATTTCACAACGTAAGTCTATATATTAACTGAAAAGAAATTTTATGCTGTATATGAGTATATTTGTGTATAAGCAACGAAAATATATTACAGTACATTTCAGTCAAGATACTTTACGATAAAATATATGTAATGAATGAAAACGTGATATTAAATCATATCACATGTCTCAAACTTAAATCTACAGTCAATCTATTGCACAGATATTAACACATATCGAAAATTTGTTGGCGCTATCGAAATGTCATTACAGCATTATTAATAACAAAATCGTGTCGAGTTTCTGATACTAAACGGTAACTAACATAACAATTTGTTAACTTATTTTAAGCAAGTATTGTGGAAAAAGTTACGTTATGAGAAACAAATATATAACAAAATGTTCCTCTTTTTTATTTCAGATTAAGCGTACTCACTTAAATTAAAACAGGATGCTGAATTTCTTTAACGTAACCATCATAATAAAATGAAGCCGAGGGAATCAGAATAGATGCGTACCATAGAGTTTGTGAGGTACACAACCTCACAATTTGTGAGTTTTTTAAATATTAGTAAAACTGTTCTTTTATTTAATAATTATGATTGTAAATACTAACGTTGAGTTTTTAAAGTCACAGAGTTTCAAGAGAGGTATACGAGATTTTTGGTGAAAAACAACAGTTGAAGAAAAAAAGTAGTTGAAGAGAAAATCGAATGAGAAAAGGTGTGGTTGGAAAAACCTTAATGGAGAAGCTGTGAAAATCCTGGCGGGATTTGAAATGGAAAATATTAGGCTGGGGGCAGAAGATTAATATTATGATAAAATTAGTGAAAAATGAAAGTTGTATTAGATAACTGATTGTCATTTGAAAGTGGGGAATAACAAGATCAATGGAAGACCTTTGATTCATGTTGAGATTATAATAAAGAAAGTGGAGTTGATTCTTACAGTGCATTTGCTATGATTTTTTTAATAGTCGTTTGATTTACAGCGGTGGTATCTAAGAAAAACCAGCGGTGGATATAGGGGATTAAATAAAGATCCTATTTGAACTAATCTGACGCTGAAAACTTAAGAAAAAAGTCTTTTTTTTTTCTAAAGGTGAAAATAAGAGATGAAGATAATACTTTAAAGAAGAACAGAAAACGAAGTACATTTTTATATCATTTCTAAAAACATAAGAACCTTACAAGTTTCTGCCTTACATATTATGATTACGTTGATTAAAGATTGAGGGATACTATATTGTACCTTACCTTGAAATTTTATTTAAAATGAGTTGGAGTCTAGCTGCTTACCAGAGGACTGAAAAATAGAGATAGTTTTATCCGGTTCATAAAGATGGCAAATAGGGTTGAAATTTACAGGCCGATTAATTAGAAATGTCAGTGAGGAAATAAAATGGTTTACAAATCGACAACATGGATCTAGGCAAATATCCGATGGTGGGCTATATGCAAGATATTTTAGATGAATTGGAGAAGAGAAGATAAGTTGGTTGTGTAGGAGTAGATCTTTCTAAGGAATTTCATAGTGTGAGCCATAAAATGGTTTTTAAATGATGGATGAAAAAGTCAGTTGCTGGGTAGATAAATCCTTAAAAGGTAGAAAGCAAAGTTTTGCAGAATAAAATATATTATCAAAAGAGGTGAAAGTGAATATGGGATTGCCACAGGGTAGTGTATTGGGACCATCGCTATTCATCATTCGAATGAATGATTATGTTGATGGTTACAGTCAGAATTTAGGTTGTTTGCAGATGACATAATGTTTATATAATAGGATTAAAATATGTAAATGGATAGGTACAAAGATACAAATGGATAGGTACAAAGATAAAAAACTAAAGGCTATTAATGATTGTAGGGTGGGATCAGAATTGCTTGTTCAAGGCTTGAAGTGTATATTGGCATAACGTTTACAATAATCTCAACTGGGCGGAGCACATTGGTCAAATGTTAGGAAAAAGTTACAAAATACCTCATTTACTGGAAAGGGTGAAAAGAGGATGTATCACGGAAGTTAGGGAATTGGGATACAAAACTCTGGTTAGACCATTGGTTGAATATGCTAAGGTAGTTTGGCACCCACATTTTAGCTATCAAATACAGGAGTTGAAGGTCGTGCAAAGAAGAGCAGCTATATTTGTTTGTGGAAATTATCGCAGAACCCAGTCTGTAACTGATACGATACGGGAGCTGGATTGGGAGTCATTGGAGGAAAGGAGGAGCGTGAAGATAATGCTGGGAATGTACAGGGCATATGTTGGTGACGGCGTTTGGAAGGATATTGGTCGAATAATTAAGAATAGTGCGTGGAAGGGAAAGTGGGTACTCCATTTTTTGCATCTGGGAGTAGGAAAATTTTCTTTTGTGGGTGAGGGTGTCAGAGATTGGAACAAATTAGCTAGTGAAGTGTTTAATAATTTAACAAAAATGCTGTATAATTTTAAATTAAATTTCATAAATTGGAAAAGTAGATGGGGAGGAATTTAACACTCGAAGTCCATAAAATATTTAAAATAATAATAGATACGGGTAATTAGGTTACTAAGTGAATTGTAGCGGAGCATGTGCTCCATCACAATTAACTTAATAAATGTCATCGTATGAACACACAGCATTACATTCCATTTACCCATTATGTAAAATAGTGATAATACTTGAGTTAAATACCACATAATTTGCTAACAAATATGTGGAACGTTCGTAAAAAAAAGGAAGTACATAGGTTATCGTAATTATGTTTTAAATAAACCTAGATTAACAATCACTTTTTACTGGAGATGAACTTTTACCCTAGATGCCCATTTAAAATGTGAGGGTTTCAAGCATTTTACCAAGAACTGCCGGATAAATATTTGTTAAGATTCTCTTAGATTATAAAATTTTATAATCGTTTAATATGTGTTTTCTTGGTATACCTAAATTAATCAAATTATTTAGACAAAAGACTTATATTATATCCCGCTTAATTAGGTTTGTTAACAGCAAAATAATTTAAGAACTGACAACCTTTACAACGTATTTTATTAGCAATAATGTTTGAAAGTGCCATCATCTTACATTTTCTAATGCTGAACCTCGTAACGTGAACATAATGTGCCTTATTTTATAGATGTATATAAACAGTGGAATCACACAATTAATTAGTCTTCGTAAGAATTCGAGAAATTTTTGTAGTATTGATCTAAACAGGGATAGTTTTTTGGGTCACATAATGAGAATGGATAACAACAGTCATACAAAAAGAATTTTCAACTATCTTTACACTAGTAAGAAGGATAACCAGTGGATCCAAGGAGTAAAAAGAGATATGATTGAGATCGGAATAACTGAAGATTTAGTACTTGATAGGGCAACTTCCAGGATATTGATCCAAACTTTCAAGGGTTTTCAGGAAAAGGAGAAGAGGAAATATATTAATTTATGGACGGAAGAAAGGAGGAAATAGCAAAGTGAAGAGATGAAGTAAAGAAAGATCGAAATGAATGCAGGGGATTACTTTTCGTGGTCCTTAGATGGCCGATATTGAAGCGAAGAAGAAGGGATCGACGAGATTGGCCTAAATAGCAGCCCTGGATTAAAACGTTACCCTAGGATCCTCTTTCGGACAAACGTGTCACATAACGATTTGTGTGAGAACTACAATTCATTTTTTATCACTGATTGCGCTTATTCCGCGAGTGTCTCATGACATTAATTCACACAAATATTCTACGTAAACGTTCTTTCAGACTATAATGATGAGAAAAATTCTTGAATTCCTGAAGTAATTATATGCGTATGTCATATTCAGAGTTTCAAGAGCGAAACTGTTGAAGTTATACAACATGACTTACTGGAAAATAATCCAGTTCAAAGTATTTTTCAGTACGTTCAACCAATTATCAGATTCGTATCGATTGGTTCTTTATTATTTTTTTAAACGATATTGCTTTAGACAGAGGACGCAAAGCACAATTGCTTTACTTTAATACTGGCTTTTTCTGGCAGCTGCGCCTCCGTGGACGTAGCAACGTGGATAAATGTCGTTAACATTTGATTTTGAACTTTTTTATTTTCAAGAAAGAAGGGGTAAAATCCTGGAAGCTTCGATTATTTTAACTAGGTTTTTTATTTTCGGTGTCCCACCAAATATTAGGTACTTTTTACTTTAGTTTCCTGTATATTTAAATTTAATACAATTTAGAAAAATAAGAAATTAACAATCAAACGTTCAACAAGCTACGTGAAAATTAGCCGTTTTTATACGAACAGAAAATATTTTACATAAATGATAAACTAATATATTTTCATAAACAAAAACTAAGAAATTACCTAATCAAATCTTCATAAAGCAACGATAAAAATAGTTATTGTATATTAGTTTCACTATCGATATTAAGCAGAAAATGTGGGTAGGGTTCTATCAGAGGTTTGTAACGTAATACCTTTGTAATATTACCAGACAGTAAATATCACAATTTATTGTAGTGCTAATAATTGATTAACGGTTTAGTGTATAATATTGTGCACTATATTCGAGAAAAATTAAGAAATAAATAACCAACGTAGTCAAAAATAATCTTAAGAGAATTGACAAGCTTGTTATCTGTGATTTAATATGATCGTTGGGGTATCCTTTGAGGTTATGAGTGTTTACCTTCGATTCAATGTAATCTGTGATGCCAATAAATTCTGATTATAAACTGATTATTATTTTCTGCTTCGTCCCCCCCTCACGTACATTGATAAGACATACCTTAGATTTTAAGCTACACCATAGGCTTTCAACCTGTGAATATACCATCGAAATAGGTTCTGTGGTTTTTGCGTTATGAGGTAGCAAATGGTCAAACAGACACAGACTACTAACTCATTATATATATATATTACAGCATGAGTTCAACCACGGTGACCGTTCAACTCAACGCTTTTAGTGTGGTAAGTATCTAGGAAGGTATTACCATTTCTTCCAGTTGTGACGCTTGAATATTTTAGACTAGAAAAATATAAACATTCCTTTACAGAAAGTTGAGAAAAACCAACAGAAATCATTTTATATTTTCACCATGAGCCTCTGCTCACAAATACCGTACTACAAAACTATCCATTCCCCGCCGTGGCAGCAGCAACATACGTCACAGAGCAAACGAGGACTACCGAATATTTTATGGCCGAGGTCTGATGGATGCAGCCGAGTGTGTACAGAGAAATGAAATGAAGGGGTAGGAACGAAGATTTTTGTTTGACGTAACACGGCTTGCGGCGGTGGCGCTGTATTCTCAAAGCAGGGCAGGCTGCCTAAGCGATGTGACAGCGCGCTCGGGTAAACACGGGCAGCCAGCCATGCGAGCAAAAAGAGAGCCGGGCAGGGCCTGGAGGGGCGGGCGCGCGGCCCCGGTTCGACCCCCGGCGGGGGGCGCCTCACAAAGGGCATCCGCGATGTCCGAGTGAGTGACGGCCGCGTGGAAGCAACGCGATTAGCTCGCGACGACGCAGGCGGGGCTCGAAGCCGGGTCCCGCGCCACGCGCCACGCCCCTACTACTCACCTGTGCGCGAGTCCCCAATCGATACCCGGCGCGGCCCTTCAAGTTCACGGCCTGCGGACTCGGACCCCGAGGCCAGATCGCCTCCGCGTCCCAATTACAGCTGTTCCAGGCGTGCTTGTTCCTGCCATCACGAAGGGATAAAGCTTTCCTATCTTCCAGTATAATATGGATGATTTCGTTCGTTAGTCTGTTCGGAACTTATATTAACTAATTGTTCACTTATAATTGCCTAGTGTGTAAATGATGTATATGAATCAATCTAGATATCATCCGTTACCATATGTGAGCTAGTTGGGGGCAATGGCACTTCGTACATAGGGAGATGAATCAACATTGAAAATAAGTTAAAGAACAAACGATGATTTAGTGTCATGTGCCACCATACTTTCCTGGAGTGACCTCCTCATCACAAACCTTGGAACTGTGCAATTAAATTGAATCTTCTAAGGAATTTGGTGCCACTTTGGAAATAACTTAAACCACTACCAATTATATGCTAGAATAAATTCCTAATCCACTGTTTCATCAGTTATTTCTCATGGATGAAAACGGTGTTAATTATTGACTTTCTCATCCTTTCTCTTAACGTTAGGTAGCTATAGGCAGGAGAATAGCGGAGGCAAGGGAGGGGACAAAATTCGGCCGTGAGCTTCGAAAGGAACCATCCAGCCATTCGGCTGGAATGATTTCGTGAAACCATGGACATACGAAATCTGAATGGACGGACCTGAGTCCTCCAGAATCCTAGGTCCGAGCGTTACCGCTTACACACCAGGCTATGTGTATTGACCCTAAAAGTCCCTTAAAAATATACATATTCATAATTTTTATATCCCTAAAGTTACAGAGAGTTTCGTATTTGCACTATGAATGATACTTATGTCATAAGTACCACGTGACTCTTCAGTTTTCCGTCGCCAGCAACCCATACCCGACAACTCAGTTCCACCCCCAACACGGTAACAAGCACATTTTTCGTCTCATTGCTGGTATGCTCCTCTGCATCTACCTCTACTTTCAGAATTACAGGGGAAAAAATAGATAACTTAACTTGATGCTTCATCACATTATAAGTCTGATTGCTAATATACAGCCTAAAAACAAAAGAAAATATAATGACAGTAATGCTAATTTCAAATTATGAGAGATAAACAACATCTGAAGTAAGTAACTCCAAATAAAAAAAAAAACTACAAGGCATAATTATCCATTTTTTCCCCTAATACCTAGCGCCGAGATGAGCTTGAATTTCAGTCATTATTTGTGTTAAATATCATGTTTTCTGTGATATAATTCTCATTTGTTAATATGGTGCCGTGAAATAAACAACAAATATTAATACCATAGAATTTCAGTGGTAATTTATCCCCAGCCTGAAGATATTGTATAACACAATCATTCACTTTGCGGATCCTTTATCGAGGATTAGGACTCTGAACGCACTGATGTCAAGGAAAAGCCAAAAACTCTAAAAACTAAAAATATGCAGAAATTGGTTCTATAGTTATGGAAATTTTAAAATCAGTTGACGACGTTGACGCTGCCCTCTTACTCTATTGCAGGTCACCTGTATAATTGTTGGATATAAAGCGCAATTTAACAATACGGCATAAATTACGAAAACTAAGTTACAGACACCACAGTAAATGTAGTAAATCATACTAGATTAACATCAGACTATTAAAACGAATAAAGTTATGCGAATTAACATCTGAATGTTTTTGGGTACGCAGGACCTGTATATGACTACACACTATGCGATATCTGTCTATATGAAAATTCAGCATTTATGAAACATTGAGAACAGGTGATTTAAAATATGTCTTTGTTAATCATTCTACAGGTTAAAAATCCGTAGCTCTCTACTTCATTTCTCTTAACAAATAACTGGACAGATCGTGTTAGATGTCTGGAAGTTATTATTCATTACTAACAATAAGAAGCGATATCATTCCTAGCTAAAACATTAAATCTACTACACCGCTGTGAATTCAAAATGCAATGATTTAATAAAAGTATTAGTAAACCTTTTAATTTTAAATCTTCAAACACTTTCACAATTCCTGAAGCATAGTTAACAAGTAGGCAGAGGTATAATGAAATTGTCTGACGTTATGCGAAGTTTTCATTACATTTTAACAAACAGGATGACTGGATCTGAGCGGAAGCTTGAGTTCTGGGCGAAAATTAAGTTTATGCCCCGTTCGTCGTTATCACGGTGTATAATAAGAATTTTGCGACTGTGACTCGAATACTAGGGTGATTTCATGTTACTCCATAAATAAGAAACACTTCACAAATACAGGTTGATAGTGATATTCCGGTCACTACCCTCTCAAGTTGGTGCGACGACCATATAATCATTAATGGTGTATATTCTTTCAAATTTCATGTCGTATTTCCTACAAAAAAATAACTTCTAATTGTTCTAAGAAGTTATAAAATAAAACGATTATTCATGAAAACATTCTGCATTTTATCTATAAGCAAATCTTTAGGATGAAACATTGGTTCCTCCGAATTTCACAAACTGTAAATTCGCCTTCTCCGTAACAATACGTTTACTGAAAAACTAGATTCCTTGGGCTTGAACGGATCATGCTCTCAGTCTCGTTATGTCAACAGATTAATTGTTACTTGTGATATGGTAGAGTGTTTTTTTTTTAATAAAAAAAAATACGTTGGGTAAACGTCTGTGGAGACTATAATGCATAAGAATGTAACTATTCTTTCAAGAAGTAACGTAAATTGGACTGGCGAATAAACAATTAATCATATGGAATGAAACCATCATCCTCTTCAAGTACAGTTCTTCGTACACAATTCATCCAATTCATCCAGCTGTTTCACCACAGTCTGAAGCAGCGTTTCTCAACCTTTCTCAACCCGATCACCAGTAAGCTGTCAAAAATAATTCTACCGAACATTAACTTACATGGGCCTAATTTTTTACCTACTGGCCCTTAAGAACTGCATAAAGCAGCTCAGAAAACAGCCATTGACTTAATCCTCAAAGGAACTCCACTCTCTTTCAGGTATTTAGTGAGTAGACTATTATGGTAATAATGCACTCATATCTGGAAATGCCAGGTTTTTGCTTGGTCGTTACAATTTTCATGGCTTTTAGATAGTTTTGCTTATAGACTTACAGATCATATTCGCTTATAGCCTTAAACAGTACAAATGCGGTATCCTTTTTTGTTATAAATTTTTCTTGATGTTTTTTTTCTTGTGAAATCAGAATTAGATTTTTAATATTCTCTCTGTGGACCACCTGTCCCATGTTCGCGGACCTCATATTGAGATCCGCAATTGTGAAGCGTTTCAGGCCATTTTTGAATGTGAGACGTCGTGTCATATCGGATTCCACGAATCAACAATTTTTGCACGGATAACAACCAAATATTGCAGTAAAGCGAGACTGGATTCTAAGAAATTAGAGAACTGTGTTGCTTGGACAAAGAAGTCTAAGTCAGGTGCGATTAACGGGAGAAATCCGTAATTTCACGACAAATTAGATTCCTTCTTGCCTTTGCTACATTTATGAAAAATGCTCTTTGAAGACGAGAAAAAAAGCAAGAACAAATTTAAATCACAGCTTATCCTTAGAGTGTGTGTTTTTCCTTCTAACAGTTCAATGTAGAATCAGTACCACGGAAGCGTTTTGACTTACTTCCCATTGCACGGCAAGCTGGCCAGAGGTGAAGGTCGGTTTAAGGGCCTTTGAAATTCCCAACCGAGATTCGAACCGGCGACTTTCGATCACGAGTCAGACATCTTAACTATTGAGTCTCCAGTCCACTCTCCATTAAGTTTATTACATTGTAGCAGTAAAGATATCGATAAAAGACGAGAACACTGACATAGATCTGAGTACTGTATTTTAATTTCAATAGCTAAGAGAAAAATAAATTGCGCAGGATAAAATGTTAAGAAACAGAGTATAGAAGCCTGCTAATACTGTTCTAGATTCTGTTTTCGGTATTGGCTGTACACAGTGACCAACTAACGATCACGAATTATCCCGAAAGCTTTGTAACAATCACTTTCTACAAAAGAATATTTAAAACAAATTCTTTAAATGTTTGATCCTCACATCATAGATTAGCATATAGAATAATCTATGGTTGAAAAGGAAAATTTTTCAGACTAATTTCTCAATCTAAAACGTTTGGGCTTCATGTCAAATATCTCCCAACTTTGCTTTCAACCGAATCGAACCACTGTGGATTGCGTGGTAACAACCAGTCTCATTTCTGATAGTTCACCCTACTGGTTTTCCGGCTTTGGCATACTACCAGTATCCACTGAGCCAAATTTCCATGCTGGTTTACCAGAAACACTTCAGTCATTTATTTGTAGCTGTCAAGTTCAAGGCAGTTCAAGAAGAAAGCTGTTTAGAAACAGAAATGCGCGTGGTATCTTACCATTAAACACTCAATTCAAGTGCTTCGTTTGCGTTAGAATGAGACGACATGAAAAATAGACAAGCGAATTTCATTGTGGATTATTCGTAGAAGAACTCAGTTGTTAATTAGAGCATATGTATGTCAACTGAAACTAAACTCACAGAATAACCTACATGTGGCTTTAAACAAGCATAGACTTTGTATTATGAAGAATTGAATGTTCATTTTTTTATTTTGCATTATTTCAATATGAAAGTCATTTTTCCACGAGGAACGGATGAGCAGCAGACATTTAATTTGTCTGGCTGTTCTGATCTATATAACAAAGATCAGAAAATCTTTAGAGTTAACCATGACTTGGTAAAAAACTGCAGATAAATCATAATTGACTCTTCTTTTACCATTTTGTCAGCACTTTACCCTGTTTCATGGAGAATCTTTCATCTAAACATTTGTTAATCCTAATTTACTTCATTCAGTTATTCACTACTCCTCAAGAAAATACCTGTCGAAAACTATTGGTAATGCTGCTTCTGATGTAACTTAGTTCTTCTCCATATAAAATAATATGTTGATACTTTTCATACCTGACCAAAAAACTAATAAAGCTAAAGTATTAAAATACTCCAACAGCTTCAGGTTGGGCTAAGTGTGACGGGGATTTATCACTTGTGTAGAACGGTTAACTCGCAACCATCTCGTCGGTTCCTTTGCTTTGCAATTCGTTGCTAAATACAAATTAACTAGTTACTTAAATGATTAACATGCATGATTTAACATTTCAGGTAATGTCCCGTGTTGCTCTAGACGCTGTTACTGCTAGGGGGCTTCAAAACTCAGGTTATTAGTGATCTTATCCCTGCACCCGATAAAAATGAACTCATGATCATGTGAACCAATTAAATGACCATCAGGATATGAAACACTTATTGTCTGGAAAACAAAACTGTCAACCATATTTCTAACAATCAAACTCTCCAGATCAACTAATATAATGAATTTTTTCCGAGAGAATCTCCAGGATGTTTCGACCGCGGAGCAATTCCTAGCAGATATGTAGTTGAGATCTGCAGTGAAGGCTTTATACTGTTTGCACCCTCTCTTTGCTAATTCCTTCTGTGCTAGAGGAAACATCCGCAACAAAGTGCAGCACCTGGCTCTGTATAACGTCCGAAGTTGTGTTTAGTCTAAGACAGTCCCTGTGTGCAGTCCCTGTGTGCAGACGTTCTGGGTACCTATATCTCAGAAGTTCTGACGTATTTGTGAATGGTTTCTTAGAGACTATATCTCCCATCTTAATCCCTCTGCGTGGTCTCCGACACTCAGCTAGTTAGAAAGTTCGAATCCCGGTGATGGAATACATTTTAACCATTTGGTACTTGCCCAGCTGCGAAGGAAAGGTGGTGGTTCACAACTTCTTATCACCAGACTGTATATAAAATTCATGTATTTAATTTGGAATCTTTCCGATGTACAAATAATTGTGAATTGGGAGCATTTGAAACTGTTGTTGGCGGTTCCTCCAAGGATTGGGGGCGTAAAACCGAAACACCTTCTTGATGTCTGTTGTAAGAGCAGTCCTCAAGTGAAGATACCAACATCTCTTTTCTTCCATCTTCTTACACAACAGGCGCAGAACATTTTGCATTTACACTGATCAGCCAAAACATTATGGCCACTTACTTACTAGCATACTGGTCTACCTTTCGAACGCAATACAGCAGCGATTCGGCGTAGCATGGATTCTAAAAGACCTTGGTACGCTTCCAGAGATATCTGAAACCAGATTTCTGCGCACAAGTCACGAAATTCCCTTAAATTACGGGCCAGCGGTTTGTGGCGCGGCTGCTGGGTACGAACATCTCGGAAACGGAGAGGCTGGTTGGTGTTCGCGTGCTACTGTAGAGAGCTTCTATGAAAAGTGTTTTAAGGACGGTGAAACCACGAATAGGTGACACTGTGGTGGACACCCATACCACATCACAGAACGTGGAGGTCGGAGGCTTGCCCGTTCTGTAAAGGATAGGGTGTGAACTGAGGCAGACCTGACGGAAGAGTAACAATTCTGGTACTGACAGAAGTGTTTCAGCGCACAAGAATCGCGATTCTGCCACCGATCACACCCTATCCTGCTTTACACACCGGGCAAGCCTCCGACATCCATGTTCGGTGATGTGGCGTGGGTTTCCACCACACTGTCACCTATTCGTGGTTTCACCGTCCTTCAAACACTTTCCATAGA
This sequence comes from Vandiemenella viatica, assembly GCA_031002005.1. Lineage (NCBI taxonomy): Eukaryota > Metazoa > Arthropoda > Insecta > Orthoptera > Morabidae > Vandiemenella > Vandiemenella viatica. Next base: position 71,003,503 of record JARYHS010013630.1, on the reverse strand, counting down.
TGATGCTCACTATAGTAGCTAGGGAACAGCCGACCAGCCTCTAGATTTCCGATATGCTCATTCTCAGCCGCCGCGTCACAAACCGCTGGCCTGTATTTTAAGTGAATTTCATGACTTGTGCGTAGAAATCTGGTGTCAGATACCTCTGAAGGCCTACCAAGGACTTGTAGAATCCTTGCTGCGCCGAATCGCTGGTGTATTGCGTTCAAAAGGTGGAACATTTATGCTAGTACTCCCAACGTTCATGATCTTGATGTCGACGAGCCCTTAATCACGAGGCAAAACATAAAAGGGGAGAAACCTACACAATGTCAAAATTTCCCGAGAAGTATAACTAATGAACAGATACATTACCGATGTCCGAGGAGCGGACATGGCAATCAGTTTGCGTGTTACTACTGGCAGATTCTCTTTAGAAGATCAAACCCAGTGGAAAGGGAGCGTCCATATACCATGTAACTCTATTTTGGCCTCATGTGAATTCCCCCCCCCCCCCACCACACCACGTAGCTCGACGTGGCTTTTGCCTCTATCTTCTCCGCCTCCCCCCTCCCCCCACGTAGCTTTTTTCCCTCTTGATTCCAGAAGATATTTTGTATTGTTTTCTCTTGTCAGACTATCATAAATTATATTCGGAGATAGTTAAATAACAGAAATAAATATTCACATGCTGTTGTATGTTCTGTACCTTATCTTAACTGTGACAAATGATATGAATAACAAGCTATTGGGAGAGGCTATACTAGCCTTTTCCAACCAAATGTCAACCTCTCCTTCACGTGGTGCCCCCTGTTTGCACGGACGAGGCTCTGGCAACTGAAAGATTCCAGGCATAAGGAATCACCCACTGCTTGCCAACGGCTTCCGAAAGGAGGGCGGAAGAGCGGGAAGTGGTTCAGAGCACCCTAAAGGCAGACGAATCAGAAATGATCAACGGCATGGGGATGCAGAAGGCAACGGGAAACCACTGCATTAAAGACCCAAAGGGTATCCCGAGGACATGTAATCCTCTCAAATTACATATATCATGATGGCTTCTTCCTGGGTAAAATATTCCGGAGGTAAAATAGTCCCCCAATCGGATCTCCGGGTGGGGACTGCTCAGGGAGGAGTCATCAGAATGGATAGAAACATTCTACGAGTCGGAGCGTGGAATGTTAGAAGTCTGAATAGGGCAGGTAGGTTAGAAAACTTAAAAAGGGAAATGGAACAACTTAAGTTAGATGTTGTTGGGATTAGTGAGATTACATGGAAGGACGCAAGCTGTCAATGGAGTCACTGGTGTAGGATTTGTAATGAACAAGAAAGTAGGAAAACGGGTGAGTTATTATGAAATGTTTAGTGACAGCATTATTTTGATGAGGTTAGAAACTAAGCCCGTCCCAACCACATTAGTACAAGTGTATATGCCAACGTCACAGGAAGATGACGAAGAAATTGAAGCATTAATCCAATATGTGAAAGGGGAGGAAAATCTAATAATCATGGGTGACAGGAATGCAATAGTGGGAGAAGGAAAAGAGGGGAATACTGTAAGAAGTTTTGGTCTAGGAGAATGAAATGAGCGAGAAAGCAGATTGCTACAATTTTGTGAAAGATATAAGTTAGTAGTGGCAAACACACTGTTTCAGAACCATGCAAGAAGAATATACACCTGGAAACATCCTGGGGATGCAGGCAGATATCAGCTAAATTATATCATGGTCAAACAGAGATTCAGGAATCTAGTTCTAGACTGTAAAGCCTACCCAGGAGCAGACATAGACTCTGACCATAATTTTATAATAATGAAGTGCAGGCTGAAATTCAAGCGAATAAGGAAGCAGTATAAGCAGAACAGACTGGAAGTGAATAAACTGAAACAATCTAGCACAAGAGAAAAATTTGCAGAAATGGTAGACTTATGTATAAGAATGGGACGAATGGAATGCATAAAAGACGGAAATAATGAAAGCTAGTAAAGAAAAATTAGGCTTTAGGGAACAAGCTGCCAGAAAACCTTGGATCACAGAAGAAATTTTGGAGCTGATGGATCAGAGGAAAAGGTACAAACATGCTCAGGATGAAACAGGAAGAGAGCAGTACAGGCAATTTAGAAATCAAAGAAATAGGAAATACAAAATAGCAAAAGAAAAATGTCTACAAGAAAAGTGTGAAGAAGTAGAAAAGGAAATGGTCGTAGGTAAAGTAGATGTTGCATGTAGAAAGATCAAACAGAATTTTGGAGAAATGAAGAAAAGAGGTATGAACATTAAAGCTGCCGATGGGAAACCTCTTTTAAGCTTAGAAGATAGAGCTAACCGATGGAAAGAATACATTGAGAAGCTGTATGTTGGGAACGACTTGAACAATACTGTAATTGAAAAGGAAGGCGATGTCAACCAGTGGCGTAGCTAGGTCAACAAGGGCCCCGGTGCAAAAAATTTATTTTGGGCCCTCAGGCCAGACGGGCGACCTTTTTTTTGCTTTGTGTGCTGGTATGGGCCCCCTGAACTGAGGATGGGGGCCCTTGAATTGTTCTTTAGGGGCCCTGAACAGTAGTTGGGGCCCCCCTGAGCAGCGATGGCCCTTAGTGAGGGGCTCCTGTGTACTCAGGGGCCCCTTAGACGACGGTAGAGCTAAAAAAAAAAAAAAGGTCGCCAGTTTGCCGTGAAGGCTCGTGGGCCCTCTAAACTGCGCTTGAGGGCCCCTAGAGGTGCGCTTAGGGCCCCTTGAGGTATGCTTGGGGGCCCCCTGAGCGTGAGGGCCCCGGTGCACTGCACCACCTAGCCCCATAGTAGCTACGCCCCTGATGTCAACATTGATGACTTAGGAGATCCTGTTTTGAGGACAGAATTTAATAAAGCTCTGAATGACTTGAAAGCAAATAAGGCAGTTGGAATTGATGACATCCCTGCAGAACTTCTTAATTCCCTCTCAGAGGAAGGAATCGAAAGATTGTTCAAGCTGATATCAAAAAGTTATGAAACAGCAGAAATTCCAACTGATTTCAATAAAAATATCATCTTCACACTTCCAAAGAAAGCACAAGCCGACAAATGTGAGAATTATCGCACCATTAGTCTAACAACACATGCTTCAAAGTTATTGACCAAAATAATATACAGAAGGATGGAAAGGGTAGTAGAAGAGATAAGAGGTGAAGATCAGTTTGGGTTTAGGAAAAATCGCGGTACAAGGGAAGCAATTCTGTCTTTAAGATTAATAATTGAATGGAGGATAAAGAAAAAGAAAGATACTTTTATGGCATTGGTTGATTTAGAAAAAGCTTTTGATAATGTTAGGTGGGACAAGATGTTCAAAATTTTAAAGAAGTCAGGTCTAAAGTATCGAGATAGAAGAATACTCTATAAACTATATAAGAATCAGGTGGCTATAATAAAAGTAGAGAATCACGAAAGACATGCATCAGTTAAAAAGGGTGTGAGACAAGGCTGTAGTCTATCCCCGTTAATATTCAACTTGTATGTAGAAGAAGCAATGAAGAAAGTCAAAGAAAAATTTCCATGTGGCATATGTTTTCAGGGAGGAAAAATCAGTATGCTACGATTTGCTAACGATATTGTCCTGTTAGGAGAGAGCGCTGAGGATATTAAGAAGTTACTGGATGGTATGAACAAAATACTGAAGGAAGATTTTGGACTGAATATAAATCAAAGCAAGACAAAAGTGATGAAATGTATCAAATGTATGATACCAATACTAGTAGATTAAATATAAAAATAGGATCGGATGCAATAGAAGAGGTAAGTGAATTCTGTTACTTGGGAAGTAAAATTACAATCGATTGCCGAAGCAGGAATGATGTAAAAAGCAGAATAGCACTAGCAAAAAGAGCCTACACGAAAAAGAGAAACCTTTTAGTTTCAAATATTGATTTAGGAATTAGAAAGAACTTTTTAAAACTCTTTGTGTGAAGCACAGCACTTTATGGTAGCGAAACATGGACTTTAGGAATACCGGAAATAACGAAAATTGAAGCATTTGAAATGTGGTGCTACAGAAGAATGCTGAAAATTAAGTGGACAAACAAAGTAAGAAATGAAAGAGTTTGGAAATGATGGGTGAGAAAAGAAGTTTGTGGAAAAAGCTTGCAGAAAGAAGAGACAGGCTGGTAGGTCATATTTTGAGACATGCAGGATTGGTTAATTTGTTAGGGGAGGGAAAGTCGAAGGTAAGAACTGTAGAGGAAGACAGAGATTAGAATATATGAAGCAGATAACTGAGGTCGTGCGATGTAAGGGGTATGTAGAAATGAAGAGGTTAGCACAGGTTAGGAAGGGATGGAGGATTGCATCAAACCAGTAGAAAGACTGACGACAGCAAAAAAAAAAAAAAAAAAGCTACGTGGCTTGGCTTGGAACCCCCGCCCCCCTACCCCCATGCAGCTCATGGTAGCTATCCAGCCAACCCCTCCCCCCTTTTACACGGAGCCACGTAGGTTGTGGAAGCTCTAAAAGTAGTGAGTGTTGGCAATTGGTTGAGAACCATTTGGTATATTGAGACAGAAAGAGGAAATCATCACACAGCATTTACTTCGGTCGCTACAGAAAACCAACTAAAAACTCTCACCAGGCTTGCTGAAACGAAGGGATCAAGACCGTAACTAGAGACAATTTCACCTCACGTTGTCCGCTATTGCAGAAGCGCTTATATGGAAATACACAGCGTCAATTCTTAACACTGTCGCGGAAAACAGTCTGCATGCCAGAAACCTTTCGCTGTCTTGTGCAAGAATGTACGCCGTTTTCCGGCAAACGTGCAAGATCACGGCTATTTCCGTCATATACTGCCTGTCGACCGAGCGTCGTGGGTGAGCGGTAAAGCTCTCGCCTCGCATTCGGGAGGACGCGGGTTCGAATTCCCATCCGGGCATCCAGATTTCAGTTTTTCATGGTTTCCCCAAATCACTTCAATCGAATGCCGCAATGCTTCCTGCAAAAGGCCATGGTCGAATTCCTTCCAGTTCCTGTTCCCTGATCCTTTCTCGCCTCTTATAACCTATACGTCGACGAGTAAAGGCATATGTGTAACTAAAACTGCGTGGCCTTAGAGCTCGACCATCTTTGTAAAGTGTCCAAAATATATATATTATTTCGGCCAGCCCGTTGATCTGAAGGATACACTGACGGACATCTTACCAGCGTTAAACAGTGGAGGGTACAACACTTTGATTCTATGAAGATGATTGGGAGAAACACTATGTCCTAATCTCATTGTAAACGTGGGTGTCAGATATTGTCTTTCTGGGCTGAGATCACAGTACCACTTGCGTTTTGGGACTACATATTGAATGGAGGATTAGACTGATCATTTTTATGTTGTGTTCCAGAAATCTGGAAGGTGATGTCTCATTTTTTGTTTCACCCTGGAGAGATAGTGTATATATGGCAACTATATGGCAAGGAATGGATGTTCCTTGGCTCCGCGTTTGGCAAGGGAGTCTATTGGCTGAATATTGATGAATCCGCAATGTCCTTTTAAGCGCATCGAATATCTTGCACGAAGTAGATAATCTCATCACGATGAAGATAATTGTATATTAATTGCCATGAAGGATTCACTTTGGTGTTGGGAGTTCTGTTGGTAATATCGGAACGAGGATGCACACTAGCGTTAGAAGAACTCGCGAAAAGGTTTTGTCTCACGACCAGCGATGTTCAATCTTATCAACGAAGGTTGCATCTTCATCACATGAATTCAATGATAATTTTGTTTGCCGTTTACCTAATGGCCCATAATACTATCTCAAACCAAACTGGTTTTTCTCAATATAAAGTACTGCCTAAACAATTATGGCACTAGAAGTAAAAATTATCTTCACGAGGATTACAAGTCAACATCATTTGTTCAAAAAGAGGTCCGATATTCATGGATATATATATTTAATAAGCTCCCAGCACATCTCAAATTCTAGCAGGTGATAAGATTAGATTCAGGAAAAATTTGAAAAAATTTTTAACTCCGTCTACTCCATCGAAGAATTTATTTTTCTAAGGTATCTAAAAAATAATTGCCAGTAGTTTATGTAAATATTGGTATAATTAATGCATATATTATGCTGTGAATGTACATCTTTTGGTGTGTATTTATCTATTATTTATACAATAGTTTGACAACTTTCCACACTGCACAGAGCCAATCCCTTATATTGGGATCCATGGAAGATGAATGTATTGTAACATTACACTTAAAAAATTCCTGTGGTAAAAGGTAAAAGTAATAGTAGACCTCTGGCTTTTTACAAGATAGAAAAATTTGAAATACTGAGTTCAAAACTGTTTACTTTTCTTACTGACGTAATATTAGTATCAAAGTAGTGAGAACGGAATGTGTACTATCGTTGTGTTGACGGTTAATCAAAAATACTGAAAAAGTTAAAAATTAAAATTCGATAAAGTCAGATCGGTGGTGAAATTGCACTGATAGATTTTAAGAATAAAAAAGCAATGAAAATGGGAAATTAAGCATATATAATTGCATCACTCAGCACCTTAAATGGTTAATACATTAACAATGGAGGCACTGGATCTTCGTTCTTATAAAATGCTCAATTCGAACACCATGCTTCCTCATTCCGTATACGACTTGCATTTCTCCTTCCTGTTTCTTACGTAAATAGGAATATGGAATCACGTGAAAGCTGCAATGCAGAGAGAAAAAATAGATAGCTAACGCAATTTTTTTTAAAAAAATATATATTTATAATGCTATAATAAAACAAAGATAGTTCATTGCTATTATACAGTTTCTGTGGCTGCTACTTTCTATCTAGACTGATTCCAGTTTATTCTGCTGGTGCATGTTTCGCAGGAAAGTTTCTGTGAATCGCTCGTTTCCACAGATGACACTTTCTCTCCATAATATACTTGGTTTCTTTTTCTTCAGTTTTTTACTATCTGCTATTTGTCTTTATCTAATCATTCGCAATGATAGCTGCTTGAAATCATATAATTCAACATTGTTCTTCTATACTAATATTTTCTATACTAATATTTAATGGCACTGCCCCTAATACTTTTAAATCTTTCTTTCCGCAGATCCTCCAGTAATAATTCATTTCTGTTGTTGAAATTTGTTATTGTTCATTCCTCTTAAGTCTTTCTACGTTCGTCGAAAGTACGATCCGTTTGGTTTCAATTAAACGTCTTTGTTTCAGGGGAGTGACTTCAGTAATCTCATTACTGTTCTTACCACGATTACTCTTCTTTAATTACTATCTAACGTGATCTTATTTTTTATACATCAACTTGCGTAGCACCTGCTATGTAAATTTGTCTTCAGATTCATTCGTGAAACTGTAAGCATCTGCTAAAACTGAGAATTTATCTTGATTCCAAAAATCTTCCCGTCAACTGCTAATTCTTCCCATTGAATGAAAGAAAGTGTAAGAAAATAATATTAAAAAAAATAAATGTTTTAACACTTTCAAAATTGCATTTTGTGTGAAACAAAATAAAATTGTCTCAAAATTTAACCAATTCTGATAATCAATTAAATAAAAACGCTTCTTCTTATCTGATTCATTTGGATATTGAGTAGCCCAACATCAGATATAATAGATATACTTTATTTTCTTCCTTAAATAAAATAACTTACAATATGTTGACAAATTTTACACGTTCGAATAATATTTATCAAGAACTGTATAGCGTAACGACCAAACGTATTTTATACAACTCTGTTGACGAGATTGTACAATAAATCTCAATAGCATGTATCAAAACATTATGTCATGAAGTAAAACGTTTTAGGTCCGTAACCATAATTTGTAACAATCGTATTTTGTTTTCAAGAAAAATGTACCAAAATCTTGCTACATCAGACTATGTCTAACAAATTTGTATTCAGTTTCATATTCCAGACTATTATATTATTTTAACAGATGAGTTTTAATGAAATATTCAGTATTATGTGACAGGCATCGGCAAATTTTACCCAAATTACAAAACAATTAACATAATTTCTAATGCAAAATGGAGGGAAAAGAAATGTAAACAGTTCTCATACTATTTTTTTTCTCGGAAAGTAAAACCAATACCAAAATTGTTACTTAAAGTAATAATCCAGTTTTAGTAACTGACAGCAAATTCCAATATCATCCTGAAGCCGTAAAACACAATACGGCAATTTCTTCGCTGATTTCACACACATCTTCTCTCTCCCTTTTGCTGAATCATTTTATCTTCAAATATTCTAATATTTTTCTTCATTTATAGTTCATCGCATGAACTAATTTGCTACCAAGCAAAAAATCAAATACTTCCCAAATGTCATCCATTCTGTCTCCTCGTCCAGTAAACTCCAAGTGCCATTTCCAAAATTTTCAATTCCGTTTTTACTTTAGGCGCACGTAACTTTAGAAATTCTTGTAAAGGAACAAATGGTTCTGATCCACATTTTGCATTCCGAACCTGCGACATTTAAGGACATTTTCTTTCGAATAATAGTTTTACTAGTCACATCTTGCTTGTCACATCTTGCTTTCTTAAGCTTACAGATTCCTCACAGAAATTGAGTTATGCGTTATTCAGTAATTTTTCTTTTACTCTATCACTTAATACCTGCAATATATCATGAGACAAAGTGCAGTGTACGAATTCGTTCTCCATTAACATTAATTTAAAAAACCAATATTTTTACTAGTTTTCTTCCTGTAAATCAAATTCAATATTTTTAATTTAATTTAATTTAACTGTAATGGAGCACAGGCTCCGGTGGCAATTTCCCTACACATCCCCCTATCATGCACCTACCTACATTTTCCCTCTAAAAATTTTATCTTTAAATTCTTTCAAAGTTTTCGGTAAATTATTCATCATTTCTCTTGGTAACTCATTCCAATCCCTGACACCCTTACCTAAAACAGAGAATCTTCCCACACCCTTGTGCCTGAAATCGAGTGCCAGCTTGTGGTCATGGTCATCTTTTCCCTTCCATGAACTACTTTTCATACCTATTGCAATATCTTTCCATGCCTCATCGCCAGTATATGCCCTGTACACTCCCATTACCCTCCTCATCCTGCCCGACATCCTTTACTAATTTAACGTCTGTTAATTCAATGATTTAAATTTTTTTTAGACCAGCCCACAGTTTTCAAATATCTTATAAATAATCAGTGTAAATGGGTGTTTAAACGTTTCAAACATATTGTCGTAATTAACATTGTAAAAAGTGTTTTCCAACTGCACAAGTGCCTTAATTGTATTATTACTCTTATTATGTTTTTCGTTTTTTTTCGTTTATTCTACTATTCGTAGTTACGGAAAAGTTTCTTCTTTCATATTTCTAAAAATTTGTATTTTTTAATATCCGGCATACAGTTTCATTTCATATGCTATTGATTACAGCTAAAATTATTTCATCATCTGTTTTCGTCCTTCGTAATTTTGAGACGAAATCTCTCCGTGATAAAATTGTTATTGCAACAATACAGGAAAAATTTGATGGAGGAGAGGAGGCAGCCATCAGAGAGTCATATGTTTCGAATCTGCAGTCTACTCTAGTGGCGTTAGGGGTACATACAGCATGCTGTTAGCCGTACCTACAGCAAGTTCGCCTCAGAATCGTTAAGAGCAATTAGGACTTAGTAAATACCAGTAACGATCCTGAGAACTCATACACAGTTAATTTACGGAGCCATCTAATGTCCTGCAATGAAGGAGTTTCCAAGAATTTAGCGAAATTTCTGATATTTACTAGGTACAGAACCAGAGTTACGTGCTGTCCTAAGTGCCCAGCAAGAGTGGAACACAACTGAATAATTTATCCAAAATTCAAGCGCTCAAGACTACCTTGAAATCATGCTCAGACCAGAGCAGAGCTAAATTTCAGATGTATACACCAATGAAAATTCAGAGTTTGTTTTTATACCTCAATGCAGCTCCCAACCATGCATTCATAAATTCGAATTTCAACAATTCGTCTGGACAATTTTTCAGCAAAGCAATTTGCGGTCATTCCACGGCATTTTCTGATAATGTTACTTGATGTAATTTTTCAGACTCTTGCGTTTCCAGATTTTTTTTTTTTGTTTTTTTTTTTTTTATCAAATTCTTCATCTGCTAACTCGATCTAGATGTACCTCAACTGACTTGTTTTTGAATTTCTGTCCCATTTCCTAAACTCCATGGCTCTTTAACCATGAGATTGCCTTTACACCCTAAGCGTTTCCGTGTACATAATCCTCTTGTATAATTCTTAAACTGTGTTTGTTGCAAAAGATTTAAAAAAAAAATTAACACTCCAGTTTTTCCCGATTTTCTTTGAAAAAAAAAATTATTACTAAGTTTTGGCTGGAAATAAGGTAGTATTGGTTTTAGTCTTTGCCCTTTACAGACGTAAAGTACTTAATTCATTAACTGTTGTATAAACAATACATTTATATCCCGTAATTAATTGAAAGGTTATTTCAGACAATATTAACACATTCCCTTAAGTTAAATATTACTCACTTAGTATATTTGCCATCTCCAACAATTTTACACTATTTCGAAGTGAGGAGTTTTTTTTTTTTTTTTTTTTTACGGCTGTTAAGACTTAAGTTTATATTCTATTCCTCAAGCCTTAGGGCATTTCAGTTCATTCATCGATACATCTAAATTTAACGACATATATTTTTTTAATAATTCCCTATTGGTAGGCAGATCGTTAAAATTTATAGATAAGGAATTTAAATGAACGTCGGTAGGATATGAGATATTAACTATATTAAGGAACCCAACAAGTACTTGCAAAATGGAGGTAATGACAACCATGATAAGATGGGAATAGTAATTATTCTTCCAAAACAGATTATGATCAGTCTTTCCCAATTTAGTTAGTAGCTTTAATCCATAGAGATACTGTTTCATCCCATAAAATTTATTTTGTTGGTTACCACCTATAAGCAAAAGAAGGAGCAAATTCCCTTAACTTTTTAATCTAGGCATCCAAGGTAAACTCCAACGTGCAAGAGCAGAACGGCTGTTACAGACAAGGTTTATAAATATTTATGATTATTCTACCTCTCATGTTGCCGTGCATGTTGGTTTATCTCTACCTGCGTATAGAAATACTCTACCCTTAAAAGTACAATCCCAACCCACCTCAAAAAAAGCACTTTGTTATTTAATAATCAGTAAGATTTTACTGATTGAAAGCTATTTTACTTCAGAAATGCGAGTATAATGTATTGGAATCAATTGTCAACAATTTAATATTGACGAAAATAATATCACGGATGTTATTGTACATAGATGTTAGAAATAAACATAAAACATTCAATCAGTATAAAATAATTTAAGCTATTTCAGTAATTTGATAGTGAACTACTACATGTTAAGCGATAAAAGGTCCCACAGTTGTTTGGCGTCGCATTTATATGTTTATAATTTAATTCGAAAAAGTTTCTCAGCAATTATGTAATAAATTGTGCTAATCTTCGGGCAACGAAATATGATTTTAGTCATTTCTTGTAATTTTTTTATCTTTAATCACAGTTCAGACCAACAATTCGTCTGCCTATGAATTAAAACTATATAAATAAAAATAAATGCTGCTCGTTGGTAACCGCATCATTTGAGAACGGCTGGACCGATTTGGCTATATTTTTTTTCTTTCAAATCTTCGTAGTAGTCGGAATAACGTTTTTAGATAAAGAAAAACTGGAAAAGTTGCCACGAAAGTTCGGAAAAAATGAAAGTGCTTTTTTCTATGGGATTTTTGGATGAAGTCAAGGCCATAACTCACGATTCGAACGATGGATATGCGTAAAATCTGGAAAAACGTATTCTAGTTAAATTTAAAACATTATTTGCTTTGCTTTTTTTTTGTATTGTTTCGTGCTCTGTCCAACAAATGTAGTTATTTTATTAGTATTCCATTGATATTAATTGAGGTCATGTGATGGATAATATCGAACAAGGCATTACCTCAATTAGGCATCACAGCGCCCAATCGTTCGATGCACGACGTATTTAACCAAGAGTTGAAACGCGAAAACAATATGATTTTCATGCATTGGGAGAATTAGTTCGAACCAACGTTCCGCTATTGAGTCGGTAGCAAAAATATTCGTACGACACTTTCATAAAAGTTGTAAACGATGGAACTAGAAAGGTTTTCTTCTTGAACGCTCTTGGTGAAACTAGAAAAACTTTTTTGATGTTATTGATTTTGACAGTGATTCGCACTTAGAATGAAATTTCACTTGCATTGGCTTCATCAGGAATTTCAGCTTCGTTGTTAGAAGGCGGTCAAATATCTCATTCGGCATTCAAGGTGCCGTTGAATATGCAAATCAATGAAACTCCAACGTGCAACTTTTTGAAAAACTGTGTGGTAACTAAGTTTTTTTTGCAGAAAAGCAAATTGATCGTTAGGGGTGACTGTACGATGGCACATCAAAAGTCTTTGGCGGTATTAAACCGAACGATGCAAGATCTACGAAACAATCAAAACCAGTTTGCTGGTGCGGTGATCGAAATCTAAATGTAAGTAAAACACCGTGAGATTCACTGAGATTTCAAATTTAAATATATATATATATATATATATATATATATTTGGTTGACATGAAATTCTGACTTAATTGAATTGTAACTGAAATTTTGATACAAGACCGCATGGTTCCAAGTCGATCACATTCCAGGCACATCACACATTTCCAGCATTTCAGCAGTGTACTGCCGATAGAATTCATCTCAAACGTAAAATTTTCCATTGGCATACTTCTGAATGTACTTTTGCTCAAATTTAATATCAATGAAAAAAAATCGTTATTAAATACAAAGGTCATGTTTTTTCTCTCATTTTTACATTGCTTACACGTTTTCAATAGTTTTTCACAAATTCACAAAACGATTGCAAACAAATTTATCGAAATTTGTAAAAGACAATTTGTGTCGAGTCAGCTAGTTGGTCAGCTATTAGTCCAAGTGTACCAGGGAAGTTCTCAGTCGTCTTTACTAAACCTTTTTGATTATTAACATTAATTTATTAAATTTCGGCCCGAATTATATGAACTCTCATGAAAGTAGTGGTATTTAAATTTCTTTTACATGTAGTTGTCTCATTAAGCACTTACTAATGATTTTACAACAAATTTCGTGTCCAACTACAAATTTTTTCAACAATTTGTAGTATGTTAAATCTTTTGCGAGAATCAATAAATTCTTTATCAGTCTAATTCGTTGGCTTTCCAATAGTGCTGCCATCCGTTGGGTATATAACTTGAGTATCCAACAGTGACAGAAAAAGCTGATAGATTGTATTCGGTTCGCGTCACATTTCTTTGTTATTGTTATGATCAGATACAAATTTTCTGCTCTGTCCCAGGTTAAAATAATACGATCATCATCATCATTATCTTGAGCAGCTTCCAATCACTGGCCGAGTCTGCTTGGAACAAAAGCGTCTCGATTGCTTCCTGTCCTTCCACCATCTCTCTTCTTCCACTGACATCGAATCCCCAATTCATTTCTCAACACATTTCTTAGCACCTTTCTCCCGCCTGTCCCTCGGTCTCCCTCTTGGGCTCTTCTCTTTCAGTTCCATGTCCAAAATCTTCTTTAGTTTCTTCTCCTCTCCCATTCTCTTCGCATAACCATACGATTGCAACATGATTATTCTTTGTTGTAGCAGTTCCTCGTTGATCATCTCCCTGATTTTCTCATTCCTTATTCTATCCCTTCTCGTTACGCCTACTCTAAACCTCTGAAACTTCATTTTCATAGCTGTTACTCTCCTTTTTGTTTCTCCCCTTTATTACCCGTGTTTTCGATACATACATCAAAACTGGCAGAAAGTACCTGTAGGTCTTATAGATTACTTTCTTTCTCTTTTGCGGCACATCTCTGCTCCATATTATTAAAAATCCATCTGCATGATGGTATACATCTTAAATTTGAGGCCAGACTCTAAACGTTCAAACTGCCAAATCTCGCCACAACACGTTCTATAATTTTAATTTTTGCCAGAGTATAGGTGAAAGAATTTGATGTTGAAAATAGGATTTGATTTCCTGCACTGGTGACACGTAATGTAGTGTGTTCTCTCTTTTAATCAGAATCTAAGATTTCAAACTATAAATACTTCGTCAAAATAGGTTAGTAGTTTTCAAATTATGCCAGTTACGTGTAAATACTTTTAGTATTCAGAACATATTTTAGTTTGCAATGAAATCTTTACAGATGTACCGCCGGATCGTGTTGCAAATACCTAGTTCGACGGTGCCTCCGTGACGATTTCACCATTTAACATAGATTTACAATAATGCTTAATTTGATGTCATTAAATTTTAAAAGACTTGCATAATGTAAAATACCTGGAGCTGGCTGTAATTTCGTAAAGATCAAAGGCCACAGAAATAAAAACTAAATAAAAACAAAAAATTGCAAACATACGTTGGGAATGTCTCCATTATTATAGGTTTCCTGCTGAAGTACCACGTGACGTTACATCACAATGTTTACTCCAGATTATAACCTTTAAATTGTGCGAAACTGATTGAAATGTTTTCTGAAGTTACTGACTAAAAACATATTTATATTATAGTATATACATACAGATAACAAGGTACTTACCGAATTAGTTGCTACTCCTTTTGAATGACGATTCAGGATTTCAATTTGCTTTTTCTCATTCCTTCAGAACATTTTTCACTTACCCTTACCCTAGGTACTTAATAATTCACTGGTTTAAAAACCCATAAGTATCGAAGGAAATTATTATTCTTGTGGAAAGAATTTCAAGGAAATTTAAAAAACAAATGACAATTAATTATTTTCCCATTTCATTTTTAGGTAGTATTATCATCAACAAAAATAACAATTTTATCACATACTTATTGATATTTTTCGTTATACTTACATTTCATTATACCCGACATTTCGTGTAAACCTTTCTTTATTGTTATTTTGTGAAGATCAAACATATTAAATTATTAAACACAATATAATGTGTTACATAAAACCAAACAGCTGACCTTGATTTTAAGTTTTCAACAGTCTATGCAAAGAGAATTTATTGAAAACATGTAGATTTAAACGAAATGCCTGCCTTTCTTTGTGGTTGGTTTGTAATTTTCTCATTTAAACTATCTCTAGCACACTCATCAGGTGGTTTGACCCCTGAAGAATATCATAGGTCATTGGTCGAAACGTTGGAAAAGGAGGAGTGTTTGAACGTACCGCAAATATAGCGACGTTATTGACAACATCATGACGAGTGCGAATACCGAAAAATTATTTGTACGGTACGAACTAACAATCTCTTTATCTGATTTAAAGTTAAATGTTTCGTTTGTCATTTACCTGGTGTTTACAGTCTGACCAAACTTAGGAGTGGATGGAGTGAGTTTATTTCATTTTAGTCTAGCGATACCAAGTTTAGAGGACAGTACGTACTCGAACCCCACTCAGAAATGATCCACAATATCCTGCTTTAAGTCACACTTTAATTGCAACAACTGACTGTTATATCGCTTACTCTGTAAAAAAAATAGCATGCAAGTACGCAAGTATAGAAATCTGTATATGCTTGGATCTTGTATACTTTAATTTCAGGCGTATAAAACTTCTGTGAAAATAACGACTCGAAAACGATATGTGTTTAAGCCAAACCAATTTTTAGCTTACAGCACCTATAATAAGGATAGACTGTCAACACTTACAACCACAAAGAAAAGGTTTTATCAAGGATGAAAATTAAGCGGTCTGGTGGCTCAGTGGTTAGGGCATCTGACCGGTTCGAAACCCCTTCTCGGAAGAGATTTTCATTGGCACTTAACCCGACTTTCACCTCTGGCACAGCCTGCTGTGCAATGTGAAGTACACCAGAACGCTTCCGTGTTTCGGATTCCACATTAAACTATAGGTCCCCTGTACCTGACAGGATTGCCGTTTTAAGTTAAGGCGGCTACGACAGGGGCGGAATGCGCAGGCAGTAGAAACCCTGTCACCAGGTTATTCCGACCACACGGAATTATTATATAACGATAAAAATGAATAGTTACGCTTTGTAAGAGCCTCGATTGCCTGTAATTGTTTCATAGGGGTCACTAGGCGAATACTGGGACGGTTCCTTCAAAATGCCATAGCCAAATTTCTTCCCTTTACTTGCCCGTTGTCTTTTCCCACCATTAATGACTTCGACTTCGACAAGACGTAAAACCAGCAAAAAATTCTATTTTTACTAGTTGTATTTCTTCTTTGCCTTACCTCACCATAAAAACAGACCTTGAGTACTTTATTTTGCTGTCTATATTATTATATTTACTTCATGTTTCTTAAAAATGGTTGTATGTTCTTATTGTGACATTTAAGAAAATATTCTCACCGGCTTAATGTCAAGTATTGTAATTAAGGATAGCAAGTTATGCGACGAATCAAGTTTTTGTGGTTAGTTTGTTTCAGAGACTCCGACCTTTCAAAAGAACACAGGAGGCAACGCTAGGAAGAAATGTGAGAGCGGTTGAAGGTGCTTATGACGTGTCGAGCTATCCCTGGAGAGTCCTCAAGAGCCTTCTTGCGAAGCAGCGCTTATCAAATGTCAACAGCTCGTTGCGGCGTACATTCAAAGAAATCCCTCTTTCCCTCACGCTTCGCCCATTGTGCGAAATATTTTAATGGACGACACTTCAAATTATATGACTTTAACATCTCAAAGACGGAGAAGAAAAACGAAATTCCACATATGCGATACCTTTTCTGGCATTTCTTACATCAGGTAGTTAGATGATTAACATCTTTAGAAAACAAACCTAGAGGACGTTACCCTCTTCTGTTTTAGTACGCCAGAAGTTCCTATAAATCTGTAAAACGTAACAATATCAGTTCACGTGAACTTATGGAATACAGTAATTTCATGATTCAGATGTAACAAAATAATTATTAGCGTAATGATTTCATGTTCCAGTATCAAACAGATTGTTCGGCTGGTTTGCAAATTTCCTGCTATCCGGCAACGTTTCATGTAAATATACTATTATAAATCTGTAAGCGGATTTCATCTCTCTGTCTCTTCGTACTGGCTTCACGCAAAAACTACAGAACCAATAAAAACAGATTCCCTCCAACACACGGATTAACACTGGATCTTTTTTATTTATTTCTTCAGTTTGCTGGAATATATAACGTATTACTCGAACCACTTCTCAAAGATTAACACTCATTGGCAATCATTGTATCAAGAATAATCTGAATAATGCGCTTCCGTCCAAAAGCAGAAAAGATCAACGTTCTCGTATTAATCCAGAAAAGATTATTATTAGTAAATTCTATAGAATCAAGCACTTTTGCTTTCGATCAAGATGCCAAACAGATAAAGATTCAATCAGGAACAGACTGCTGCTTTAACAATTTGAAACCTAAATCACAAACTAAATCCGAGCTAAAATATTTATTATTTTCGGATCGAATGATTGGGTCATATTTGAATTTAATTGCAATAAAGCATATGCTTCGATCGTAATTTACCTAGACCATTTTTTTCCATTTCTTTTATTGTTAAGTATTTTCATTTCCCACACACACATTTTTACCCTTTAGGAATTTTAATTGGAACTTCTTGCTGTGTTATTGTCAAACATTTCAGCACTTGCCTTGGTAATTTATTCCTGTCCCGACTCTCCAAAACCCTTCCAAATCTCATAACCAATATTTGTCTTTTGCACTCCCAGCTCTCTCTTTTCCCTCTTCCTGTCTTCCAATGATCCCCAATCAACCTACTTTATTATGTGTCTTATTGATTGTGTTCTGCAGTAATTGGCACTAAATGAAGGTTTTAATACAATAATATAAAGTCTATCTGATATAAAGTCCCCATAGTAATTTCTTTTTTTTTAAATCTGCCCAAACAACGGCTGTCGTTTGCATCGACCAGTGTACACTGGCGGAGAAAGGCTTCGATATATTGTGTTTCCGCAACGCGTTCTGGAGCTGCACCTGTGAAGACTTCGTTTCTGCAATAGACGAGAAAGTCTCCGTTCTTACATTGTCCTTACATTAATACATTTGTTGAATAATAATCATCCGAACTTCATGACATTCTGTACTGAGGAATTTTACTTCCAGTTTTTCTTGTACGAAACGTAAAACCGTCATCTTGTCCAACAAAGTAAACACTTTGGTCATTAGCGCTTGGTTGGAAAAAGGTATTATAGATACTGCTTTTTCGTAAAAATAAAAAAAAAACTAATAACTATAAATGAATTTCCAATATCTATCATCACGGATTTTCAGACAGGTAACTTCGGTTTTGAATCGCTTATTCTCATTATTATTATTTTAACTAGCTTCAAAGCAGATCGAAAATGCCGGGGTGACCGGTTAACGCTCTGTTCTCGCATTCGGGAGAACGCCAGTTCGTATCCTCGTCCGAGCACCCTGATTTGGGTTTTCCATGGTTTCTCCAAAACAAATAAACCGTTTAACAAACATAAATACGAGGGTGACTTAGCGTGTTGAAACTATGATATTTACAGCCAGTGAAAAAGTCTCTGGCCATCATTGGCTCGACAAATAAAGCTGGTTAACATAACATGCGGAAGATATCATGAGCGTATTACCCTTTTAATATATTTTCCATTTCTCGTATTTCACCCATATTTCTGTGTAATGGTAATTTTTACAATAAATTCTTTCACTGTTTGAAATAAATTGTACATCATCTCGCTTCATGGATGATTTATACCGTTTCTTGATCTGTTTACCTATGACTAAAGCTTCGCTATTTCCTTATGCCCGAAATATTTTTCTACTTTTTGAAAATGGCTCTTTCTTTGATTCCACGTACACAAAAAACTGCACCTAATTCTTCGTCAAACATCCATTCATCGCCAGTATAATCTTCACCGAGAGTTCATTCATAAACAGCCATGTGACCAGATGGAACATCAGCAATCATGGGAATTTCTCTGCCTGCTACCACCAAGCAATATATGTACAGTTTATCTTTGGGTCAACCGATCACCCACCATGACAACCATACCTTTTGAAAGATTAGATATGGAATTTTTAATATGTTACATACTTTACTTATAATTTCTTTCGGTATAAAGATTTGTTTTCCCGTTCTTATTATTCCTTTGAACTGCTCCATCTTAATATTTATGCCTCCCATCCACACTATGAACTTCTCCCAGAAATATATATTCAGTTTTGAATATTTCGAAATCTGTTGTTAATTTTAAGAACGGAGACTTTCCAGGCGTATTGTTAATGTCTTCACAGGTGTATTGCCGGATTGTGGCGTAAAAACACAATGTTTCGACGGCTGGCTCAGGGGCGGAAACATCGGTAATGGTTGCAGACCTACAGATAATAAGATAGCTAAGAGGACGTACACTTCTTATATATAAGGTATATATTAGGGGTACGGCATATTTTCGCACCTGATGAAGATGGCGAAGCAAGTCGTCGAAAAATCATGTTTTCACAGCACAATCCACTGATACACCCGTGAAGACTACATCGCTGTTATTAATTTTTGGTATGAACTGTAAATTTTGTAATTGTTACCAATTATTTTACATTGAGCCCTATCACAAAACTGAAGTAGCGGTGGCAAAAATTGTCTTCTTCTTGCTACCAAAAGTCATTAGTTTTGTTTTTGGCTGTGGCAAGTG
This sequence comes from Vandiemenella viatica, assembly GCA_031002005.1. NCBI lineage: Eukaryota > Metazoa > Arthropoda > Insecta > Orthoptera > Morabidae > Vandiemenella > Vandiemenella viatica. Next base: position 70,983,894 of record JARYHS010013630.1, on the reverse strand, counting down.
GTCTGGGTTGTTGTAAATTAGTATTTTCCCTCATAATTAATAAGTGAAATATTTCAGCTGTCATTACGCTAATTTCCTGGTTAGTACCTGTTGGAGTCTTTTTTTATGGTTTACGCCTAGTCGACGTGGTGGTTCTTAGAGGCAGGAAAGGACTTGGGGCAAGAAACGGAAAGGAATTTGGCCGTATCCTTTCAAAGGAACCATCACAAGATTCACCTGAAGCGATTTGGGGAAACCATAGAAAACGGGGATTCGAGCCCGCGTCCTCCAAAATGCGAGGCCAGGACATTACCGCTCACCCACCACGCTAGGGTTTAGGGGTCTAACTGTATCGTACATGCTGTCAGATTCTCTAATGTTTGACCCAAGCAAACAGAGTTAAATCAACAACTGCTGACAAGCACCACTTTTGCGACAATTCTCTTTATGGAGGCCAGAGCTCTGTGCACTCTTCGATCAGAGCTAGCAGATAATTTCTCTTTTCTTTATCAAGGACAGTTCTGTTCATTTGGTAAGCAGAGACAGTTTTTTTTTTCTCCTTCCTTGCAAAAGTCAAGCCCGAGCGTTAGCATCGGGCTCCATGTTAATAGAGTATAGGTCACTCTAGGGTGACCAGGGAGCTTACTAACCATATAAACCCAATAGAGCCACGTAGATTTTGCGTAGTGCCGGAACATACAAATGCATGAAAAAAAAAGATCATTTTAGCTTCAGGGACCTCCATAAAGTCCGTCGCAACCATCTGTTTCTTTCTTCATTTTTTTAAAAATCCCTTCACCATGCTAAATTAGTCCCATTAAAATTTTGTAATAGTTTTGTAAGTTTTGCGAAGTTTCTAAGGGGTTTTAGCATTGCACGGTGTTTGCCGAAAAGTTATTGGATAAGAGGATGCAAATATTCGGATGACGGAATCACCGCAGAAGAGATGTGTAAATGTGCCATACAGTGATGGGGCTCTCTTTCGTACGATCATAAGTCGTGTGAAAGGATTCCTGACGCGATTATGGCCACACGACACGAACTGACAGACTTTGGTCGTGGATTGGTAGTTGCCGCTAGACGCAAATTGGGCATTCTATTTCACAAATTATTGAACTCACAGTGTCATCTCCAGCATTACTTCCCGCCACGGACAACGGAACGGCTCGACCAACTGTAGATATACGTAATGACGGAGACCAGCCATATCAGACGTCAGTGTTGACAGCGACTTAATTTGGGACGTACGACTGAAACGTTCGTGAGGACAAAATTTTGTGCTGATAGAACATGGAAGCTGAAGACCGACTCCAGCCTCTGAACTCGTGAGCATATGGTTGCAACCTAGATTAAACTGGAAAAAGGTTGCGTGGTCAGATGAGTCTCATTCCAGGTGGTAATAGATGAGCTCAGACCACACGATGCCCAGGGCCAGGTTGTCATGAAGGCCCTGTGCATGATGGTGGTGGACTTCTGGTCAAATCGAACCGATCATTGGCAGGAAATGGTTATGTTCAGCTACTTGCCATTCATGGCATTCATATACCCAAGAAACGATGATCTTTTCCCTGAGGACAATATCCAAGTCACCAGGCCAAAACCGTTCTCAATTAGTTTGAGAAAGTTTCTAAATATTTCCAGCGAATGATTTGACCATCTAGACCGCTAGACATGAATCCAATCAATGTCGTATCTAGTACATGATTGAAAGGTCAGATCGTTCATAGCGCCATGCACCAGAAACACTTACTGCTTAACGTCTCTCAACAGCGAGGTCTTTAGAGACGGGAAAGGATGGGGGGCAAGGAATGGGAAGGAATTCGGCCATGGCCTTTTGAAGAAGGCATCCCGGCATTTGCCTGGAGTGATTTGGGAAACCATGGAAAAACCCAAATCTGGATGCCCGGACGGGGATTCGAACCGCCGTCCTCCCAAATGCGAGGCTAGAACGCTAACCGTTACACCACCATGCTCGGTGATTGCTGCACGTTGTTAGTAGGTATCGCATAACTTTTTGACACTTCAGTGTATGTCAGCATGATTACTCGAACACACACAACCAAATTTAATGGAAACATAGTATTGACTTAAAAAATTACCTGGTCTGGTATGACGAACTGCCTGTCCCTTGGCACACAATATAAACCTATTTCTGACGCTTTAGTGGAAGCTGAAAGAACTTACAAAGTGCAATAGTCCTCTTCTCAACCAACTTATCCATCTTGCTTTCTTCCAATACACACCAAAAATACAAAATCATAATGTCCTTTTTCAAAAATGAAAACATTCAAATATATATAATAAGACAGTTAGGGAAACCAATAGGAAATGCAGAGAAGAAAGTTAGCACATTGGCTATCGTATATCACCAAAATAGAATTATCCTCTCAAAATATCATATCTAGACATGATACTAGTATGAGTGCCTAATGTGAATGATGAGGGTACGTGTGCTCTGCATTGTCCAAAATAGATTTAAGTCATAGTGTCAGAATAATCCCACTAATTACATAATTAACCCTCTACTGTATATATAAGAGGTATAACAATGTATCTGATTTCTTATTGACATATTATATTATATTACCAAGTATGCAAACTGATGTACATAGTATATGTAAAGAAATTGAAATGTAAATTTTGTATAATAAAATGTAATGAACTTGGCTGTATGGCCGGAGGCCTTTAAATAAAAAAACTCCCATTGAATAAATATGCTGCAATATCGCAAGTTTAGAGTTATTTGAAGTGTGTCATTAGCCTCATAGTACACTGTGACTGTCATTAAAAAAAGGATGATTTTTAATTACAATCTGCTAACATTTTCTAGGGACCCAAAAAAAAGAACGACTGAGTATATTATGAAACTGCAAATAATTTAACCACTTTACCTGAAGGATAACATCACGCGTATTAAATACAAAAGACTGATATCACCTCTGTCAGCAAGTCTGAAAAAATTTGAATGCGCTGAAAAACGTAAACAAGAATTTATATTACCGATGGACCCACTAAATGCTCCCGACCTTATCTCATTGTTGGACTAAATGTTACTACTACTACTAGCTACTAAATGTGAATTGCAGCCTACCTCAGACAACACACAAATTATTTACATTAATGAAGAAAATTATTTACAACTGCGTAGCAGTAATTCCATTATCAAATAGGAACTGCGATCACAGTAAAATAAAATAATTTGAAATTGTTTTTAAAATACAGTTGACAATTTGAATTCAATTTCTAGCAACGAAAATATTGTGCTTTCTCATGATGGTAGCAAATTCGTTTTCTGTAAGCAGTCTTGCCACTAATTTAATGCAATCATCCATCCCTTTCTCTGTCATCTAAACTCTCAATTTCAACATAGCCATCAACCATAGGTCCTCAGTCATACACCTTATAAAGGGAGCTAAAACAAAGTGTATAATATTTTATGAGGTGATAGTATGCATCAAAATAAAACAAAAATGTGTAATAAATATATGGTCGCAAACGTATACTTACGGAATTAATAACAGGTCCGTAAAGTGACGTTCGTTCACGACAATGCATGCCTCAGCCCTTCGGCGTAAACAATAACACACTCATTGAAACTGTCTTGGTTGGTCCTGTACGTGGTAACATGCATTGAAGTAGTACAGGACAAACCAAAGAGTGAGTGACTCCTTACGCCGGTTGGCTGAGGCATGCATTGCCGTGAACGGGCGTCACATTGCGAACCTGTTATTAACTCCGAAAGTACTCGTTTTACTACCCAATGTTTATTAAACACTTTTCTCTTACTTTAATGCGTACTATCACTGCCTAAAATATTTTACACTTTTTTTAACACTCTGAAGACTCTAATTCTAGTCTTCTTCTACAATTATTTCTTTCAGTAACAAATTAATGAATATCTCGTGACTTGAGATGTAACCAGCCAACTTTTATCCTCCATTTGTGAGACATTTCCACAAACCCTGTACCTCGCCAGCTGTACCAAAACACAATCATTCCGTACTTCATCTGCCAATTTAAAGTTTAACATTCATCTAGCGCACCACATTTCCGGTTTTTTAATTATTCTTCTCTCTGGGTTTAGGAAAAATCGTGGTACGAGGGAAGCAATTCTGGTGTTTAATACATGAAGGGCGGATCAGAAAAACAAAAATATTTTTTGGCGTTTATTGATTTAGAAAAAATCTTTTGATTATGTTAGGTGGGACAAGATGTTCAAAATCTTAAATATCGAGATAGAAGAACACTTTATAAATTATATAAGAATCAAGTAGCTATTATAAAAGTTGAGAACCATGAGAGACATGCATCAGTTAAAAGGGTGTGAGACAAGGTTGTAGTCTATCCCCGTTAATATTCAACTTGTATGTAGAAGAAGCAATAAAGGAAATAAAAGAAAAATTTTCATGTGGCATAAGTTTTCAGGGAGAAAAAAATCAGTATGCTACGATTTGCTGATGACATTGTCTTGTTAGCAGAACTGGCTGAGGATATTGAAAAGTTACTGAATGGCATGAACAACATACTGAAAGAAGATTTTGGACTGAATACATATCAAAACAAGACAAAACGGATGAAATGTAACAGAAACGATACCAATACTAGTAGATTAAATATTAAAATCGGATCGGATGCAATAGGAGAAGTAAGTGAATTCTGCTACTTGGGAAACAAAATTACCACCGATGGTCGAAGCAAGAATGATTTTAAAAGCAGAATAACACTAGCTAAAAAGAGCCTTCGTGAAAAAATAGAAATCTTTTAGTTTCAAATATTGATCTAGTAATTAGAAAGAACTTTTTAAAACTCTACCATATGAGTGGTGCACAGCACTTTATGGTAGGGAAACTTTATGAATACCTGAAAGAAAGAAAATTGAAGCTTTTGAAATGTGATGCTACAGAAGAATGCTGAAAATTAAGTGGATAGACAAAGTACGAAATGAACGAGTTTTTGAAATGATGGGCGATGAAAGAAGTTTGTGGAAGAAAGTTACTCAAAGAAGAGACAGGCTGGTAGGTCATCCTTTGAGACATGCTGGACAGGTTAATTTGTTAGTGGAGAGAACAGTCGAAGGTATGAACTTTAGGGGAAGACAGAGATTAGAATTTATGAAGCAGATAACTGAGGATGTAAAGGGATATGTAGACATGAAGAGGTTAGCACAATATAGGAAGGAATGGAGGATTGGATCAAACCAGTCGAAAGACTGATGACAAATATATGTATATATATAAAATTAGATGTGATTCAGAGATCAGTGTTCGATACTATGTTGCTCTTTTCGAAGGAGGTTCTATTTTTGGTTCTGTTCTGCTTTTGAAATCGTTCATGCTTCGGCCATCAATTTTCATCTTACTTCCAAAATAATCGAATTTTTTTATTATATCTGTTTCTATTTTTGTGTTTAATGTACTATTATGGTTACAAATTCGGCTAAATTTCAGAAGTTTCCTTTATTTTCTGGTTTAAATTTAGACCAAATTATCATAACAGTGCCTTTTCACAAACCGTTGAATTATTTTTTTCCATAATCTAACTCTTTTCTTAGCATATCAAAAGCATACTGATTGTTACTTCAAGAACGCAAAGTCACATTCACATTTTTCTTTTACTTTTTTGACTGATTCCTGCATATCTGCTGTTAGTTGAACATGACTGGTAAAAGAATAAAACCTTGTCTCATACATATTTTTAAATAAAGTTTATGTCTCACGATTCTCTACTTTTATTAGTGTTACCTGATTCTTACTCAGATTATAAATTATTATTCTGTATCTATTTATTAGACATGAGATTTTTAGTTTTGAACATCTTGTCTCATCTAACGTAATCAAAGGCTTTTTCTTAGCCCACGAATGCCACAAAAGTATCCTTGTTTCTATTCATCTAAGCTTCCAACATTAACCTTAAAGACAATATTACTTTTCATGTACCCCAGTTATTACTAAACCCAAAATGATTCCACTTTTCTTTGTATACTTTTGCATACAAACCTAGATTTTAATTTCGAAACATGTGATGTCGTATTTACTGCATTATATTTTACACAATTTTCTTAAGGAGTGCGAATACGCTACTGTTATTGAAGTGGGTTGCATTCTCTTCTATTTTATAAATTTTCATCATGAGTTTGAATATTATTTCAATTCACTCTCCTTCTAGAGATTTTAGCAGTTCTGAATTTCCTAAAGCATGTATAAGCTAAAATATTTAAAAGCACTGCAAATTCTTTTCTTAAATAATGATCTCCTAAATCAACTCCGTTTTATCTTCCCAGCACGCTGTTGTTGAGACTGTCACCATAAAACTTTTTATTTTCATCGGCTACATCTTTTTTCTGAATTTATATGAGGTGTCCCTTCAGAATTTTTAATTTCATTTCTGTTTGTTCCTCCTATGAGACCCATTTGCTTCACCTAAAGAAACATCCCTCACTTTACCTTTAAAATTTTCTGCAGCCTTTTCCATTTGGTTTTCTTACATTTCCTGTTCAAATACTCACTATATTGTCTATACTTCTGTCTTCCTTACTCATCTTGAGTATTTTTTATTTTATTTATTTATTTTTGAATTTTGCTCAGTTCCGTTAACTACAAAATTCATTTCAGTAACCTATTTTTTCATAATGCTTGACAATCATTTTCCAGTTTTGTCTACCCCTCTCTCCAGTGTATTACATTCTTCTTTAGTTGAATCTCATTTACAGCTATTTGTTAAATCCGCTTTTTTAGTCTCAGAAAATGACTGTTTTATGTGAGATTCTATCAGCAGGCTCACATCAGTTTTGTTTCACGTATCTTGCTTCCATATTCTCTTGAATTTTAATACGCGTTTCATTACTACCAGAGTGCGATCAGGGTCTGTATTATCTACCAGGCAACCAGAAGGACGAGGCTTCAAATCCCCCTCCTACCCTTCAGATTTCGGTTTACCGAAATAACTCCAGGCTAATTCCGGGATGCTTCCTTCAAAAGGCCATGGTCGAATTCCTTCCCATTCCTTGCCCCGCCCCCTCGTCCTTTCCCGTCACTAAAGACCTCGCTGTTAAGAGACGTTAAGCAGTTAAAAAAATATACATAGCCCCCTCCAACTATTGTATTTGGTACCCAAAATGTGGGTCCCATACTACACTACCATATTCATGCAATGGTCTGACAGACGTTTTATAACCCAGTTCCTTTACTTCTCTCGTACAGCCCCTCATCACTCTCACCAACAAGTGACAGATTTTAAAACCTTTTCCTACTAACTGTCCAATGGGTCCTGCCCCGTTGAGCAAGTTATGCTAAGATATTTACATTTCAAATCTTAAATAAGCAATTCCTTCCCCACCTGACAGTAATAATCAGGCTTCAATTTTTATGTTTTTGTCTAATCAGCCAACTCTTCTTTGCATTTATGTTCATCCCATGTTTATCAACCCAGCTAAACATCCTGTCCAGATCACCCTGCATCTGTTCACTGTCCTCTACCGATTTGATCCTTTTCTATAGCATTATGTCATCCGCAGACCACCTAACTTCTGATAGTATGCCATCAATAATGAATAGCAATGGTCTCAATACGCTACCCTGTCGCACCACTCCCATTTTTACTTCCACTTCTCTTGATATTGCATTTCCTTCCCTAACGTTTTGCTTTCTATCTTCTAAAAACTGTTCTACCCAGCAAATCACTTTCTCATCCTCTACAATAGTTTTAATCTTATTTACCACCATTTTATGGCTCACTCTGTCAAAGCCTTTTGTGTGGTCTAGTTCAACACTATCAAATTGCCCTCCCTTGTCCATTTCATTCGAAATATCTTGCTTACATCCCACCAATAACTACCCATTCCTCGCATCTCCAGTTCTTCTACCTTCTCCAATGACATTGACGTCAACAAACTGTGAAGCACAAAGTAAAAAAAAAAAAAAAAAAAGAGCTACCAAGTATGCTTTAGGTTATACACTATCCGTCTATGATACTTAAATAGAGTATTTACCGTATTAAGTTTATTATTATTATTATTTGCGGATAAGCCCATTAGGACTACGCAAAGTACTCAGAAGCGTTTTTTTCGCTTTCCTTTGTGCCCATATTTCCTTCATACGCTTGCTATGGGCTTCTTTTCTCTCAACTGACCATGTTGTTCCTAATCATTTCTTTAATCTTTCCTCCCGGTCAATTTGCCACTTGTGAATTTTTTATTTAAATGTGTCTCTGTTTTCGAAATCTTCTGGAACAATTTCTGCTAATTTGAGGTCTTTCTTGATTTCTCCAATCCATTTCATTGTATCCGATATTGATTTACTTCGGTTTTCATAGAATTCAACTATAAGTCTTGTAAGTCTGTTAGGGTTCATTCTTTTGATGTGTCCATAAAATTTTAGTCGGCGTTTTATAATATCAATGTGAATGTCTGCATATTGTAGTATTTCCAGATTACTTTTGAGTCTGTACTGGTCTCCTATGAGTCTTGGGCTCAAAATTTTCCTTATAATTTTGCGTTCTTTTTTCTCAATGTTTTCTATATCTTTTTTCTGTTAAAAATAAATGTTTCTGATCCATAAAGACATTCTGGATTAATAACTGTATTGTAATGTCTCAGTTTTGTGTGCTTGGAGATGCATTTTTTGTTGTAGACATTTTGTGTTAGGCAATAAGCTGTTTCCATCTTTTGGCATATAATTTCATTAGCTTTTACTTCAGTTCCATTCTCTCGGATTGTTTCACCGAGATACTTGAAGTATGAGACTCGTTTGATTTTTCCATATTTTGTCTCCATGTATTTTGGTGTGTCTTTATTGCAGGTCATAAATTCTGTTTTCTCGAATGAAATCTGTAGACCCACTTTCTCCCCTACTTCTTTCAAGAGTTCGATCTGTTTTTGCGCTATTTCAATGTCACGGGTTAAGATTGCTAAGTCGTCTGCAAATGCTAGGCAATCGTTCATTTCTTAGTTTGTCTGACCACTTAATTTTCAGCATTCTTCTGTAGCACCACATTTCAAAAGTTTCAATTTTCTTTCTTTCAGGTGTTACTAAAGTATATGTTTCGCTACCATAAAGTGCTGTGCTCCACACATAGAGCTTTAAAAACTTCTTACTAATTGCTATATCAATATTTGAAACTGAAAGATTTCTCTTTTTCATGAAGGATATTTTGCTAGTGCTGTTCTGCTTTTAACATCATTCCTGCTTCGGCCATCGGTTGTAATTTTGCGTCCCAAGTAACAGAACTCACTCACTTCTCCTTTTGCATCCGATCCGATTTTTATATTTAATCTACTAGTATTGGTATCATTTCTGCTACATTTCATCACTTTTGTCTTACTTTGATTTATATTCAGTCCAAAATCTTCCTTCAGTATTTTGTTCATACCATTCAATAACTTCTCAATATCCTCAGCCCTCTCTGCTAACAAGACAATGTCATCAGCAAATCGTAGCATACTGATTTTTTCTCCCTAAAAACTTATGCCACATAGAAATTTTTCTTTGTCTTTCTTCATTGCTTCTTCTACATACAACTTGAATATTAACGGGGATAGACTACAACCTTGTCTCACCCCCTTTTTAACCGATGCATGTCTCTCGTGATTCTCTACTTTTATTATAGCAACTTGATTCTTATATGGTTTATAGAGTATTCTTCTATCTCGATACTTTAGACCTGACTTCTTTAAAATTTTGAACATCTTGTCCAACCCAACATTATCAAAAGCTAATTCTAAATCAACAAACGCCATAAAAGTATCTTTGTTTTTCTTGATCCGCCCTTCAAGTATTAATATTAAAGACAGAATTGCTTCCCTTGTACCGAGATTTTTCCTAAACCCAAACTGATCTTCACCTACTATCTCTTCAACTACCTTTTCCATCCTTCTGTATATTATTCTGGTCAGTAATTTTGGAGCATGAGATGTTAGACTAATGCTGCGATAATTCTCACATTTGTCGGCTTTTGCTTTTTTTTTGTAAGTGTGAAGATGATATTTTTGTTCAAATCAGTTGGAATTTCTTTTTGATATCAGCTTAAATAATCTTTCTATCTCTTCTTCCCCTAGGGATTTAAGAATTTCTGCAGGTATCTCATCGATTCCAACTGCTTTATTTACTTTCAAGTCATTCAGAGCTCTATTAAATTCTGTCCTCAAAACGGGATCTCTTAAGTCATCAATGTCGACATCGCCTTCTTTTTCCATTAAGCTATTGTTCATGTCGTCCGCATCATACTGTTTCTCAATGTATTCCTTCCATCGGTTGGCTCTAACGTCTGAGCTTAAAAGAGGTTTCCCAGTGGCAGCTTTAATGTTCACACCGCTTTTCTTCATTTATTCAAAATTCTGTTTGATCTCCCTATATGCAACATCTACTTTACCTATGATCATTTCCTTTTCTATTTCTTCACACTTTTCTTGTAGCCATTTTTCTTTTGATTTTTTGCATTTCCTGTTGATTTGATTTCTAAATTGTCTGTATTGCTCTCTTCGTGCTTCATCCTGAGCATTTTTGTACCTTCTCCTCTGATATATGAGCTCCAAAATTTCTTCTGTGAATCAAGGTTTTCGGATGGCTTGTTCCCTAAAGCCTAATGTTTCTTTACCAGCTTTCATTATTTCAGTCTTTAATGCATTCCATTCGTCCTCAGTTGAGTTATTTTCAGGGTTTTTTCTTAGAGTTAAGTCTACCATTTCTGCAAATTTTTCTCTCGCGCTAGATTGTTTCATTTTATTCACTCCCAGTCTGTTCTGCTTATATGCTTCCTTATTCGTTTGAATTTCAGCCTGCACTTCATTATTATCTAATTTTGGTCAGAATCTATGTCTGCTCCTGGGTATGCTTTACAGTCTATAACTTGATTCCCTAATCTCTGTTTGGCCATGATATAATCTAACTGATATCTGCCTGTATCTCCAGGACGTTTCCAAGTGTATATCATTGTTGCATGGTTCTGAAACAGTGTGTTTGCCACAACTAGCTTATATCTTTCACAAAATTCTAGCAACCTGCTTCTTCGCTCATTTCTTTCTCCTAGACCAAAACTTCCTACAGTATTCCCCTCTTTTCCTTCTCCCACTATTGCATTCCAATCACCCATGATTATTAGATTTTTCTCCCCTTTCACATATTGGATTAATTCTTCAATTTCAGCTTATATTTTTTCTATTTCATCGTCATCTTCCTGTGACGTTGGCATATATACTTGTACTAATGTGGTTTGGACGGGCTTAGTTTTTAACCTCATCAAAATAATCCTGTCACTAAACTGTTGATAATAACTCGCCCGTTTCCCCACTTTCTTGTTCATTACAAATCCTACACCAGTGACTCGATTGACAGCTCGTGTGCTTATTATTCTGTGTTCCCCAGACCAGAAATCCTGTGCGTCCTTCCATTTAATCTCACTAATCCCAACAACATATAATTTCAGTTGTTCCATCCCCCTTTTTAAGTTTTCAAACCTCTAACTTCTAACATTCCACGCTCCGACTCATAGAATGTTTCTATCCATTCTGATGACTTTTCCCTGAGCAGTCCCCACTCGGAGATTCGATTGGGGGACTATTTTACCTCCGAAATATTTTACCCAGGAAGAATCCCTCGTGATTTGAGAGGATTACTTGTCCTCGGGATACCCTTTGGGTCTTTAATGCAGTGGTATCCCGTTACCTTCTGCATCCCCATGCTGTTGATCATTTCTAATTCATCCGCCTTTAGGGGCCGTCTCCAACCCCAAGAGCAAGAGGGAGCCCTGGACCACACACCACTCTTCCGCCCTCCTTTTAGAGGCCGTTGGCAAGCAGAGGATGACTCCTTATACCGGGAATCTGTAAGTCACCAGTTCCTCGTGTGTGCAATCAGGGTGCACCACGTGAAGGAGAGGTTGACATTGGGTGGCTAGTATAGTCTCTCCCAACCCTTACACCCAATCATTAGATGCTTATATTTAGGTAATAATCTTTTTATACAAATAAGTATTCCTTAAATCCTTTGTCCTTAGATATGTAAGATAAAAGCTTTGTGTTTCGAGCATCAAGGTAGGGAATATTTTGCTTAGTAACGTCAAATTCCAGTTTTAATTATAATTGTTACTTAGCATTTGACGTTACGGCAAAGGGCATGGATAATTTAGTTTAAATAATTTAAACTGTGTCCTATTGTTGAAATTATTAATTCGTTTAAACGGAAATAGTTGCACACTGATCCCGATCTGTGCATCCCACACTACACTTGAAACAAATATCACTTGGCATATTGTAAGTTTATAAGATTTGCTTCCACTGTGTAATATTAATGAGCCTATTATTTCAGCAACTGTGTCACCCATTCAAACGTTTTAATATCGGTCTGAATCACGGATAACAAAAAGAAATGTGTAAAAACCCTTGAAGATTTTTGATCAAATTTATGTCGCGATGCATTATTGCCAATAAAACGCGATACTGTTCATGTATTAATATGCGTGAGATAGAAGTATTATTCTCCTGGTGGCAAGTTTAGCGTAGTATGTGGTTAGGTTAAAATGTAACCTGGACCCGGATGGAAACGGAAACCTTTTGCTACAGCGCAAGGCACGAGGAATTACACTGAATTTCATTTTATAACAATTCTATTTACTTAAGCAATTGCTAAGACATGAATAGTCAGAACACTGAAAGAAAAGTATGTATTGCGTTTAAATTGACATGTTAATTATCAGGGTGTTTTTTTTTTACTAAAATCATTACATGGTTCGAATGAAAGAAGTTCCAAATTGATCGCGATATATATGGTTTTAACCACGATTAAATATTACGTGGCATTGTTAACATTTATTTTTAGCATCCTTCGTTCTCACTGGGGTGATTATTTTAGCCGAGTCTCAGCCGTTAAATTATCAATCTTCATGACAGGTATTAAGAAAGGTGTCAAAACCTGTGAAAATTTGTGATCAAGTTTATTTCGCTATGCATGATGACACTGACATGCTAAACAGGGAATGTATTAATGCGCGCGTGATTAAGCTTTGCTTTTCTATCAGCAATATTAGCTGAGATTAGGGTTAGGCTGAAATGCAGCCTGGACCAAGCTGACAACTGAAGCTTTTTGCTACAGTACAAGGTAAATTACAATGAGCTTTATTTTATAACAATTCTATTTATTTAAGAGACTGCAGAGAAATAAATTACCATAACACTTAGCTAAACCTGTCATTTTTGAGGGGCTTTGGGGCTAGTTTATAAGAATTGGCTAAGACGACACAGCTCGTACAATGTCTTTTTTGATCCACTGAAGATTTCTGTAATAATTTACTCCATCATCCTGTTATTGCGTATAAATTCAGAATCAGTTCCGAATACAAATTTCCTATCTTTACTTCCTTTTAACTTACGGAAGAGTTTCTTTGTAGGATTTTAGAAACTGTAGAATGTTTTGAACAGGAAACGAAGGAAATATTCAATTTTCTACCATCGCTGCCGAGAGATCAGATTTATTAACAAAGAAATTGCGAAATTTTGATAGTTAAGCAACATTAACGGTTCTGGAATATACCGAATTTCGTATACCGCTTCATGAATAATTCATGAATACTGTAACTGCTGACACTGACGTCAGAGAGTCGAAAATAAAGCCATTTGCAAAGTTTCAGGCACAAAGTGAGAAACATTTTTATCTTTGGTAATCGCTTTGCCATGATGACCTATAGCCGTTGTACTCTCCATGGTTGCTTGATTTCTAGCACATCATTTTTTCGGTACTTAGCGAACGCACAGTCGTGAATATTCAAACAAAATTTACATCTTTTCACTCAATGTTGAAAAATATATTGTCCTTCTAAGAAGCCAACGAGTTGGAATAAACATTTTGTAATTACCGGGATATACTCAGTCTGGTGAAAGTTCTTGGTAGGTTACAGACTCTAAAGAATGATTGTGTTGAAGGGTTTAAGTCGAAAGTTAGATTGTCTGTAGATGACATAATGTTATGTAATAGGTTCAAAAGTGGAGAGGACTGTAAACAGCTAAAGAAGGATCTGGGCATGATATCTGGCTGGGTAGGTAAACATGAAATGAAAACAAATGCCAGGAAGAATCAGCTTACGAGGTTCTCTTACAAAAAGTAAATGTTCACTAAAGATTACTGTAGGGAAAGAATTGCTTCTTGAAGATACCGTCATAACATTTGTTCGTAAATTCAATTGGGCAGAACACATTGGTGAGGTTTGAAAATCCTTAATTTTTTGGAGGCGGTGTTCAGGGAAGTGAAGAAACAGGATTACAAAACCTTGGTTACACCACTGCTTGAAATTGATGGTATCGCATCCATATTAGGGTATCAAATTCAGTTTTTTTAGGGGGTACAAAAGAGAGCAGCTAAACTTGGTTGTTAAAATTACCGCAGAATATAATCAGTAAGAGATATGATCACCGAGCTAGTTTTGGAGTCATTGCAAGACAGAAGGCGGGTAAAGAGAGTGTTTGGATGGTATAAGGCTTATAATCCGATAGCACACGGACGTCTATTACTAGAAGAATTAGGAGTAATAAACGAAAGGAAAGAGCTAACAATAACTATAAGCCGGCACTTGATTTTCAGGCGAAACGTAGTGGGATGAATTTTTTTGTGTATGTAAGGGAGTCAGGGATTGGAATAAATTACTAAGGGAATTAATTAATAATTTACCAAAAATATTGAAGGAGTTTAAATTTGTAATTCGTGATGGGAAAAGCGAGTTTCTGGTGTAAAATCATGATTGGAAGGTTGGGGTTTTAGAGACGTTGCCACCGTAACTTTTGAAATTAAATTAAACAAAAATTTCCTTGTTACTGTAAATATTGACAACGCGAAATTTGAGAACAACCTTAAACCGACAAAGCTGTTTTTGTTTCATTGAACCTATCCATTCGGTATTTAACAAGACTTTCTCCGAAAAAACAAAATAAATTCTGATGCAAAACTTTGATTCTTGCAATATTAGAAACTATTACAATAATCGGGACGTTATTTAGTGAATAAATTCAATTAGATGTCCGAAGGTGAGGTTGATAAAAGTATAGAAGCATCTACAACTCACATAATTGACAGAGGGAGTAACGTTGTAAGTCACCGTTTTAAGGACAAACTTTTTATTTTGTGGGAATTAAGTTTTTCCCGGCGTATTTATGAAATTAAAATTTCATGGGCAATTTTCAATTCAAACTTTTATTTTGTTTCCAGAGGATTGTTTTCGCCGGATTTTCTTAATAAAGAGAAGGGATGGTCGGAGTCACTGCAGAAGGTATTTTAAGATGTTACAGCTACTTAACTAAGGTAGAGGGTAACAGTTTCTTTGCTGGTGACAAAAATTATAAGTGTAAAAAGAGGGCCTATTCTATAAACTTAGCCGCTCACTGATCCCGTGTAGATTCTATAGTTAGAAAGGTACTGACTACTAGATGATATAGAAGCTTAATCTGAGGTCTATAAAACTCCATACATCTCAGAAACCATTCCTAAGAAACTCCCCGATTTTAACAACTTGTGGAGATTATGAACCGTCCCAGCATTCTCTCGCAGTCACATTAGCAGGTCAACTAAATTTAATAAGCATCAAAAGAATGTTGACAAGTTTTTTGTTGACAATGACCGAGGCTTGGGCGGTGCGATTTCGCACTACCACTTGTCATTCGGGAGGACCGGGGTTAAACTCGGTTCGGCCATCCTGTCTGAGGTTTTCCGTGGTTTCCCTCAGACACACTAGGCGAATGCTGGGATGGTTCCCTACAAGTAGGGATGTTCATCCAGAAAATACATCGATGTTTTTTTCGATGTGATGCATCGAAACGTTGCATCGATGTTTCACGATGCATCGAATAAAAACATCGATGTTTTCGATGCATCGAATAATAACATCGATATATATATATATCGGTTAATAAAAGTTAGGAAAGCTTAAAAATGAGACAAAGATTAGGAAACTAGCAAAATGAAGTATTTATTTGAATTACATTTATAATTAGTCTTTTACTAAGGCAATTTGAAATTACTTGGATTTATAAATTAGAAATTCGAATAGAAAGATAGGATAAAAGTAAAACAAGGAACGCTGAAAGAGAGGCAGTGTTGGGATTCTAATCTAATTGGAATTTATAAATCCCAATAATTTCTCTCTAAACTTTGCATAAATAAAATTTTATTAACCCGCTTTCCTTGAATTCTGTTTCATTGTTGATTTAAAACTTGTGCAGCTTTCGAAAAAGTCTTTCTGATGGCACTGAGCTCGCTACCAATGTTAAATATTTATAAGCTATTTTGTACAATTTTTGAAACTGTTGTTTATAATCGGACCATACTTCTAACGGATTTTCTCTATGCCGGCCAACCGGAGTTCTCAAGTAGACAGACAGCTCGTCGGAAACACTTTCTTCGGTCTTGTTTGATTTCCAGTTTCTTTGAACTAGTTTGTGATGATCGGCCTAAGACTGAAATCTTCCAATGTTTTGTCTGAACTATCTGAATCAGATTCTGTTAGCATTTCTTCCAGCTCCCTCTTCATCACATCTTTAATCTTTTGAATAGCATTTAAAGCCATCGGGTCATCAAAATGTAGTTTTTTGAACCGTGGGTCCAATAAGGTCGCGATAGCTAAAGATGAAACTTGTTCGATAGCACCCATTCGTTTGTTTATTTCTTTTAGGACGAGCTTATGTACTTCCATCACTAAAGGTTCATCAGTCTCAACTGATTTGAGTTTTGAAAGCATGCGGTGCACTAAAGGGATCACTTTACTCTGGTACAATATTTATCCCCAAATATTTCTTTAGTTGCTGCTTCAAGTGGGCGGAGTATGTTAAGAAAAAATGACGCGATATTTAATTCCAAACCAGTCAGCATTGGAGGTGCTGATTTATGGCAAATCAATATATCATTTACAACATTTTTAAGATCCAAAAATCTTTGTATCATATAATATGTGCTATTCTAGCGTGTTGGCAGGCCTTGTATTAACTTTATTTCAGCACTTACTGACTTTTTCAAATCGTTGCTTGCCAAACAACTATGCTTAAAGAAAGTAACAATGGTCTTTATTTATGACAATATATTTTCTAAAGGTATTTTGAGAATATTTTGAGCAACTAAACTAAGTGTGTGAGCGTAGCAAGGGATGTGCTTCTTCTTTCCAAATCCTAATTCCACAGCTTTTACCATATTCGAGTCATTATCAGTAACGACCGCAGAGACTTTGTCCGTATCAAATTCCCGATCGTTGCAGGTCTTAAGGAGCATGTCTGCTACCGTATATATTCCGATGAATGACTTTCATTGAGTTGATAAACTCCTAATGTCATTGATTCGAACACCGTGTCTAGACCAAAATGCGCTGTGACACCCAAAAAGCTGCGCATCTGCATGTCTGACCATATATTACTTGTTAATGTGAGGTGTTCAACATTTGAGAGTTTTGATTTTATTAATGTTGCCAAGACGTCAAACTTGTCATCAAGCCACCGTGTCACAGTTGCTCTACTAGGTATTTTATAATGAGGAGCAGTAACTTAAAGCAAATTTTTGAAGCCTCCTAGGTACTTTTAGCCTTGCCCTAATGTGTAACTCCGCCCTACACTGTCGGGAAATTTCATCTCAACTGTAATTTTTTGTTGTTTTATCAAAATTAAATTAAAAGAAAAATGTGATGTGATTTTGTAGGTGAAAAAATAAAATATAGCAATACAATTTCCTGTTTTTTGTTTTGCTTTAAAACCAATCATATAACGCAGTTTTTTTAAAAGTTTTATCCAAGTTAAAAAAAATAATAATAATGTGATTTTGTAGGTGAAAAAATATCGTATAGCGATACAAGTTCCTGTTTTTTTGTTTTGCTTTAAAACCAATCATATCGCGTAGTTTTTTCTTGTTTTATGCAAGTTAAAAGAAAAATTTAATGTGATTTTGTAGGTGACAAAAATAACGTATAGCGATACAATTTTCCAGTTTTTGTTTTGCCATAAAACTAATCGTGTTGCATATGTATTTGTTTTTTTATTCAAGTAAAAAAAAAATTGATATTTTAGGCGACAAAAATAACGTATAGTAATACAATTTTCTGTTTTTGTTTTGCTTTAAAACTGATTCTATCACGTCGAAGAAACGCATGTGTTCTTTCGATGTATCGAATGAAAAACATCGATGCATCGTTAAACATCGAAAGTAAACGATGCATCGGATTGATTCGATGCATCGAATAGTAAACATCGATGTTTTCGATACATCGATGTATATCGAGCATCCCTACCTACAAGGCCACGGCCGACCTTCCATCCCCCCTCCCTCCCCGTAGTATAGTTTGGCTGAAAAGAGTCTCCTGTGACTCTCCAGCAGCCCGCCTCCCAGCCTTCAGCAGGGAGGAATGAATACCGTAAAAAAAAAAAAAAAATATGTTGACAATCACGGAGATGGGAGGAGGCTGATTTCGGCCTCTTACCTATCATTCGGGAGGACGAGGGTCAAATCTCGTTCGGCCATCCTGGTTGAGGTTTTCCGTGGTTTTCCTCAACCACTCTAGGCGAATGCTGGGATGGTTCCCTACAAGGCCACGGCAGACCTTCCATTCCCCTTCCCTCCCCGTAGACTAGTAGGCTGAAAAGAGTCTTCGCGACTCTCCAGCAGCCCGCCTCCCAGCCTTCAGCTGGGAGGAATGAAATAGTAAAAAAAAAAAAAAAACATGACAATGTGTTAAGTTATTAAATA
Source organism: Vandiemenella viatica (assembly GCA_031002005.1). NCBI lineage: Eukaryota > Metazoa > Arthropoda > Insecta > Orthoptera > Morabidae > Vandiemenella > Vandiemenella viatica. The sequence continues at coordinate 70,965,220 of JARYHS010013630.1, read as the reverse complement.
ATACTCGGTTGTTGTTGGTTTAAATTGTGCATCCGAGAATTTTTAAGAATTTTGTAAGGTACATTTCTTCTTCTTTTCGATATCGGCCATCTAATGGCCACGAAAAGTAATTCCGTGCATTAATTTCAATCTTTCTTTTCTTGACTTCCAATAGTTCTTCATCCTTGCTTCGAAAGCATAAAGTTGTTTTTTATTGAGGCTGGTCAAACATTGATAATGTAATCATTGGTCATAGTGTCTGTGAATACAGGTTCCAGATTATTAAATAACAGAGCAACTCCGAAGAAATGAATTGCCTGATTACTCGATTCCGTAACATATTTGGTCTGACGTCTACTTTAATTAACCGAATAACTCACGTACAACGAGCATGAATAAAGACCATTAAACCATTAACGAAAGTGGTCAATAAAATACATAAAAAGGAAATAGACTGTAATGTATAAACTTTGGTCAAGCAGCAACTTTAGCGAAAGTTTTAATTAAATTTATTCTAGGCTAGGCATTCGAGATTGCAGCATTAGCAATTTAAGTTTTTTATGTTATTTTCATTAGCGACATGATACTGAAAAGCAATTTCACGTTTTTCACCACTAAATGTTATCTATATTTTTTGAACTATGAAATGCTATGAAAATTAGACTTCATGACTGTATTATGGCAATTAATTTTGCAACAGTTGCTTAGTTATTAAATTATGGAAATAGCCTCAAATTTCTTCTAATTATATCTCTAGTCGCTGTTAATTTGCTAGAAACGGCTGGCACGTGACGTCACCTCTCTCCAGCCAATAGCTATCGAGGTGAGTGAAATTATCAAGACAAGCCGTACCTGAGACTTCGGCCAAGTTGAGTTTTAGATTTTTGGCCCGTAGTTCCCTGATAAACTATCAGAAGAATGTTGGATTTCCTATGCAGAAGCACTGTTTTTTCCTTTGTTTCCTTTTTATCTCTGAATTTAGATTTTATATAAATGTTCAAACCTGTCTGTGCACATTATTTACTTCTACCACCTCTTGAAACTGCAGTCACTTTATTCAATTGTGTTCATAAAGAGTTTCTGTAAGTAATTTTCGAAGTGGTCGGCACATTAAGAAACAGATTTCTTTATTTGCACTTATATTAACCAAGACACACAATCTTTAATTAAATAACTTTTTATCTCTTATCATTTTTTCCGATTTAAACATACTCAGCTCAAATTGTACATAAGTGAGTAAAAGTACTATACGTATTTCGCAAAGGTAAAAACATCCACTACGTTTTTCTTTGCTTTATAGGTAATTTAGATGATTATTAGCCAAATTTATTAACATTTACATAAATTGTAATCTTGCTAATTTGATTACAATCCAAACACTGTTGTGAACTAAGTGAATTTTTGACATTTTCTCAGGTACTTATGTAACTTAACGGAATAAAAATTATCCTCTACGATAAGCAGTAACATAAGCTATAGTTACGTATAGTTCGATTAAAATCTGTCGATTGGTTTTTCCGTGATGCTCTAACTAAGAGGCTGACAAGATATCCCAATTTTACAGTTTTTGTGTTACCATGGATAGTTCACATTGCAAACATTACGTTTGAAACAAATTTTACATACGGATACAACTACCCCAGAGTTTTTTTTTTTTTTTTTTTTTTTACTTATGGCTTTACGCTTTGTGGAGGTCATTAGAGGAGGGATGGGACTGGGGACAAGGAACGGGAAGGAATTCAGCCATGGCCTTTTTGAAGGAAGCATCCTCGCATTCGCCTGGAGTGATTTGGGGAAAGGAAACCATGGAAAACCCAAATCTGGATGCCCAGATGGGGATTCGAACACACGTACTCCCGAATGCGATGCCAGAACGTTTATAGCTCAGCCACCACACTCGGTCTCTATAGTTTTATTATATAATACTAATATAAGCCCGTCACCGTGTTTTGGCTATGGTTACTCGTTTATAATAGTTCCATATCTTGTGATATGTACGGCCTGCACCATGATTAAAACTAATACTACTAACAATTATAGGTGTTTGATAAATAAATAAATAAATATAACAATGAAAAAATACACTTACAGTGAACGAGTGCACAACGTGAAATCCAAAAACTAGACAAAACATCACCAACGATTTTATCTTTAATAGGCTTATCCTCATGCCTGATGTAACCTGCCACCTGACATCCAAAATAAATACTTAATTCAGAAATATGGCCGAACATAATGACAGTAGTGATTGAAAAATTTCAAAACTGAATTCTATGAAAAGCAAACTTAATGAAAGTAAAATAATACTAAAATACGTTCATAATTTCCTCGGCCCGCGTTGCCACAGATAGGGCATCATCGATTCAGTCTCGCGGAGCTCGAGCCAACAGCTATCTCGGTGACCACGCCGGCGGTGGCGGACGGAGTGAGCAAAAGAAACCATCTAGTAGAAAGATATAGATAGATTGTCAGCGCTTAACAAACCTCGTTTTAAAATAACAAACGTCTTTCAATTTCATCGTTGATGATGTCTCGAAACAAGCAGGGTACCCAATTTCATTCACTGGCAAAAACGAGTGTGTGCTATTGTGACGTTTCTATACTTACAGACGGTAACAGAAATCGTCCGTGCATTAAAAAACTGTCGAAAGAAATGGATTTAATTATAATTACCTGTTCCCGCCAAAATGTTAGATATGTTGCTAAATCCATTTGGTTTTAAAATTTGCTGACAAATACTGTTTTATACGAAAAGTGTGAAATACCTAACAGTTTGGAGACTTCAATGTAAAAGTAGCTAGGAAGTATAATAGAACAGATCACCATAACAGCCGGTGTCTTGATATTTCAGACACCACTAAATTTAAGCCTTTCAGTATATGGGAAACATTATCTTCTTGCAGTCTTAGAAGAAACTGATCTACGATAATAAATCTTGACGACTTATAACATTGATAGAGTCACATTATGTATATTACGGCTTTTGCCTTAAAAAAAAAAAGAAAGACACATCACTTTCTAAACGCATTAATATTTTCATGAAATGCAATTGGAATTAGGATGATATTAATGGAAGGTACTTATAGATATAACGTATTATTTAATTGGATTGCACTGAACGCAAACTTTGCTTAAAATGCACCAAGTGAGTAAGCGAATGAGCGGTAGGGTACCGACTTGGAATTCGGGAGGACGCAGTTTACAACCTCTCTATTCAAATTTCGGTTTTGCATAGTGGCACGGAATCAATACAACGAATATTTTCTCTATAAATGTCATGGTACTACCATGCTCATATTAATCCGAACGACCTGAATTGCACATCGCTACATTTCATCCTGGGACTTATTCAACCCATTATACACATCTACCAAGACAGTACTATACCCGGTAGGTGGTACATTCATGTTAATATCCAAAATTGAGACTCACCCACCTCACAAAAAAACGTGACATATTTTAACATATTCGTTATAGAAACGAAAATATGGATTGTATTTCGTTAATAAAAGAGTTGTGCAGACATTGAAAGCACTTCATTTTAGTTTTTTAAAACATTCAAGAGAAATTACGTGTCCATACAGCAACATTAAAAGTTAACATTTTCAAACAAAAAGTTAATTTTGAAGAAACGCTAGCGTCAAAAGAAAGGAAGACGTTATACCGATCATCTTTCACTTAAAATAACTGACTATTAATGATAAAATCAATATTTGCCATGTAAAGATAGTTTTAGGTGAGTGCGTTGACAAATAATTGCAGATTTTTGAAGTTAGTTAATTTTGCTGTGTGCTATGAAGACATGTTGTTCCTTTACTACTACATTTAAAATTATTAGAAACATACGGAAAAAGTTATAACTAAATGACTGTTGTCGGTGACATGAGATGTCGTCAACGCATTCTGAGTTGACAGTATTTTAGCGTCAAAAAAAACTAATTTTCACCTACCATTAATAACGAAAGCTGCTTAAGGCGAAATGAACACTCTTTTCAAAACAAAAAACAAAAACATGATGAGGGGTCAGTAGTTGAAGGCACAATTTCAAAAAGTATTGTCACCTTTGTGGTTTTAGTGGTGTTTCATAAACAGGAAAAAACAAAAACTAATACGGCTTTTTAGCTATAGCAATATTCTGTGGGTGGTGCTGTTAAAACTCAAACGACAGGTGAAACGTTGGTTTGATGTTCTTACCGAAAACGTTATTGGTAAGTATCCAAGGACGTGGATTTAAAACATTTGGTAATTAACGAACCTGCTGCGATTGCTAGCGGACACGTTCGAAATCATTATTTCGCGATTTATACGCTTTTTGCTACTTGAAGTTATTATAGTAGGCCAACTTTTCACTCCATTTCTGATGTTAATACTATGGTGAACTCTTCCGACAGTAGTCCGTAAAGAACCTGCACTGATTTGAGGGGTGAAATTGTTACCAGTCAACTGGTAACCCAGAATACAACCAGAAGTTTCGCAAGTGCGAAAATTTTAGAAGCTGATACTAATCAATAATGAATTACAATGAACGATTGTTTCTATATTTTGTAACTGTTGTTTATGAGACATATAGTTTGGAGAAATACACAGGAAACTGGGAACAAGGAAACGTAATGCTGGTCAACATGTGTATAACAGTAGTTGACCCCTCTGCTGCGGTCTCGGTAGGACTCATCCGCTGCTACGTAGGACATCGCGGGTGCCGACCCGGAAGAATGGTGGTTAGCGCTCGGGTAGTTCCTGGAGCAGACGGTTCGATTCCAGCCTCGGACATAAGTGATTTTCATGAACTGTTACGTTCTTCTTGTGTTTAATGTACTGTGGATCACTAAAATCACAACATACACCAACTGAGAAGCTAAAATAATGGAGAGGCTGCACGTATCGATAAACTTACACAAATGCTTTCTTGGTTTATTTTTTACCCATTCAGTCTTTAAATGAATGTTATATTTTTTTAAATGTCACGGAAAAGATTATTTACCAAGGATTGTAAAGGAATCCGGCCACGGTAATCAAGTATGAACTAGTCCACTGTTAGCCTGAAATTATTTCGTTAATCCTCTGAAATCCAAAACATGGATTTTGTTGACCGTGACATACACAAAATTACTGACAAATATACTTGAAAGTGGACATCCAAAATGTCAGTGCCAACAGAACTGGTAAAAATTTCAATGATTTCATGAAAAGAAGTACAGCTTCCAAGGCTTACTTTTAACTTAGATAGAAAGGCAAGCTAAAGTTTCGATACGATAAAACTAGTTTTCGTAGCAGTTACTGATTCAAAATGCTATTCAGGCATCCTATCAGAGAAATTGTTCTACTGTCATTGTTGTATACAACTAAGTAAGTGACGTTAAGAGCAAAGTTATAGTCAGAACGGATAAACTTCTTGATCATAAAAATCTAACAATTTCCGTCAAATCGCTTAAATCAGTTAATGGTGATCTGTTACTGTGATCTTAACTGTCTCCTGTAGCACGCTTATTACTGAAAGAAAATTATTGATTTATGTTCACCAATCTAATCTATGTATCAACTAATTTGCTGTCATCACAGCTATAGAAGGATGGAGTTCAATAGCTGTGAAGACGTAACAATGTTTTTAATTGGTGAGGGCTTTACTACTAGTCGATTTCAAGGTCATTAGGGCACGGAGAACGCTGGGGAAAGTAACGCCAATTATCGCAACCATGGTAAATCGGGAAACACGTCGCGGCATTCGCTTGGAGTAACTTCGGAAAACCAAGGAAAACCGAAGTCAGGACAATCGGACCGGTGATCCAACATGCGAATTTCCGAATTCCAGTCTCGAGCGTTAACCACTCACCCAACAAGTTCGGTGTCACAACAACCCCAAAATACCTTCCCAAAGAAGAAACGGTTATACGTGGATCTCAAGTTTCATTAAGTCTGAGTAACGGTCTCCAGTAATTTATCGAATTACTGAAGCTGTTGAACCAAAAAATAGTGTCAAAATACTAAAATACAACAGCGATGAATGAGGACGAATTTTACGCAAGGATCTGAAATAATTTAATATTTCGAATATTGAAAATTATGAGTCAGCTGAAAAGGAGACCCTGCGATCAAGAGCTTCACTGCAAACTGTTCCAAATTTTTATAGTTTAGCGCTGTTATTCTCTGCAGTTGGTTTGTAGAATAGCTGTTATAGTTGAAGGAGGAAATTGTAACTTTACGCAGAGCATTTGACCACTCGGAACTTGCTTTCCATTTAAAGCAGAGGGTCTGGCTGCGAGTAATATTATAACGTCTATAAGCTGAGTAATGATAAAAAGCTACATTATCACCTGTTTAAAAAAGTTTTCTCACTGATAGGAAGCTATTATTTGACTTCCGTAATTGCTGCGGATGATTCTTTTCAAACATTTCTAGGAATCATTTTCAGTGATATTTCATTGTATGTGTACTAAGATTTCAGATATGTCAAGATGATGTTTCGCATTGTGGTTGATAACTTTCCTGAGTTTAACAGAATTCATTTTACATAGGCCATATCAAAACTGATTACATCCTTCTGCTTCCGTAAAAGTTTTTCATCGCAACAAAACTAAGTTCTGTGAATAGAAACTTAGAACGCGTCGCTACGAACGTGAAAGTAGGTATTTAAATAATCTCCCGGTACGTGGCTTCTCACGAAACGTAGCCCACCTCTGCAAGATTTTAACTCAACTGTCTTGTATTTAGGCAACATTAATCAAGCAATGTATTTACTGCAACTTGTCAGTTCCTTTCCTCCATTTTTCCATGTGTTTGTTTCATTTAAAAACAAAACAAAAAAAATCCATCTGATGCGTATATCCGTAACAATTTTTCTCAGCAGGTAGAAGAATAAAAAATCCTGTTCCAGTGTCATAAGCATATCTGTCCGTTTCGCGTGAGACATTGCAAGGAACGGTAGTCATTCCACTAATATTTGTGACAGTCGGGCATTTAAACGTATGATTGTGGTCAGCTGCAGGGCTCAGAGATTTTAAGTCTCAAAACTACCTACGTTCTACTTCAGTAATCGCAGTGAAAGCTCACACTTTCGTTGAATCATAGGAGACACGAATATTGGTCAATTTTTAATTACTAGAAAATATAAATTAAAATTGGTCAGTTGCTAGTTTGGTTTATAGTGTATCAACTTCAATTCAGAATATATATACATTCATAAAGCAAACTAGTAAAAAATGTTTTTTAAAAAGAGTTTGCTTCCAATTTTGAGAAATTTCTTTTCAAATGATATAAGAGTTATAAATCTTATATAAATTTTGAAAAGCTTGATGTGAATTTTAACAACATATTTACTCTCCGATTCATGAAATTCAGTAAGAAAGGATTAATATAAATTTTTGTCGTAAAAATTGTCTGGAGTAGCCTTTAATTTGTTAAAATTACTCATTTAGTAATTTTGCGAAAAATATAAACCGGACGTAAATCGCTATTAGCTCTTCTATAAACATAAGGAGAAAGTCGTTCAGAATGAATTAACTGATCAGTAATTTCGTAAATACAGCGAGAAATTAGATTTTTTTCTGATTTTTACAAAAGCTTAGTAGAAATCGGCAAATAAAAATGTAAACATTTTAAACGTCACTGGTTTCATTTCATCTGTAAGAAGATTATGGCAAGAAAATTTTTCTTCGGTCTGCCAATAAGATCTTTGTTATTTTTTCCCATCCCATGTTTTTCAAAAATTAAAACTAAATTAAGGTTATAAATAATTAAAGTCGTTCGCAATCACAAATATTAAAGAATGAATTATTCCCCGAAGTTGGCCATAAATACAATTCTCTCGGGTGACAAGCTGAGTGAACAAGTGTTTCCCTACTTCGTTGGAAGATGGTGGCGTTTTTATCGCCGTAATATATAGTGGAAACTCTTTGTTCACTCCGCTTGTCATGCGAAGGGATTATTATATCGAAGTTTAAGGGTTCAGACTGATAGACAAAGAAACAGACAGTGTAAGTTAGGGCGTTGGCATGTGTGTGTGTTTCTTTAATTGATCTGATCGTTATGTATTATCTATATTGTGTTGAAAAACAAATGTTTGTAGTTATGCAGATGATGGAAACGTGATTACTCGTGGCCAAACAGTATGATTTAAAACGTGTGGTGCAATTAAAATGAAAAATAGGAAATAAAGTAGAAACAAGCTTCGGCAATAACCAGATTCAGTTAGCTCAATATTTCGACTGGACTTGTCTGCACCAAGCAGAAATTATCAAGCCTGAATGGACAGCATAGGCACTGTTTACACATTGTGTTTATGAGCTTCCTTCCTCATTCGAACTCGACTGTAAGCTTAATGAGAGATTTCCATCTGCAGTTTTCTGACACTAGCTTGAGGTGTTCTGAATGTTAAAACTTTTAGATTTGTATATTTCTTACTATTTTGTTGTTGAGACGCATTATAACGTATTTTTGCTGTCAAGTTTATGAAGATAAAACCTACCAGCCTTTCTGCCAGTCGTTCATTGCCTTTTAGCAGACGTCTTATTCTAGGTCCGTAGACTTTCAAATCCTAAATAAACCCTGCCGGTTGGAAAAGATTTCTCGCTAGCATTTGCAAATAACCCTATCGTCAGCTATTGTTGTACGGTTCCCTTTTCCATTTTTCATTGCCGAAGGGCTATTCTTTGTTCTATTGTTCATTTAAATCCGTGGTAACTGTTTCCATGATTACGTACTATATGAATACCCATTTTAATGTAATGCAGTTATTTGACCCAAATCCTTATCAGTCACTGATATCATTGCTTTCATCTAATGATTTTTCAGATGATTTGAAAAACATCAAGTATTAAGTTCACGATCCTGAATCTTTAAGCAGTGAATGTGATAGAACTGTTTGTGATATTGTGAATGTTGGTCTAACAATAAGATGTCGCGATCGATAATAAGACAAAAACTTATTAGAGAGATTTTATGCAGTGTCATTAGGTTTATATTTAGAATTTATTACAAAGTTAGAATGCAAGGCAGACACACTGTTAACGCATTCGGTTTATTCCGTTAAAGAACTTTCCTTCCTCTATCAAATTCGACTGCACAGCTGAAACAACGATTTCCTTCTGCAATATTCTGATGCTAGGAAGTTCCATATAGGATGGTTTGTTTACCGACTGGATGAGAAAGCCGCATAGCCGGCTGTATGGTCTAGCGGTGAAGGTTCCCGGCTACTAACTGTGCGGTCGTAGGTTCGAAACTGTTGGGTGATTTTTTTTTTCCTTTTTTTTCAAACCATTCCAACATACCCACTCTTACATATAACATATGTAATTTCTGTAATAAACAATTAATAAAAATTAACACATCAGACAAAAAAAACCTATTTCTATTAAAACTTGCTGAATAAAATCTTCCCTAACTGTAAGCACAGGGCTATAAAAAGATTCATCTCTTAAATTAACTCCTCATAACTAACGATTTCTAGCACACTCATCTCTGAAATTTTTGAAAGAGTGACTATTTTCAAAGAACATACCAGATATAACTTTTTTTAGCTTATGGCTTTACGCCTCGTCGACGTCGAGGTGACGGACTGGGGACAAGGAACGGAAGGACTTCGGCCATGGTCTTTTAAAACATCCATCCCAGCATTCATCTAGAGTGATTTGGGGAAACCATGGAAAACACAAATCTGGATGGCCGTACAAGCAGTGACACTCTGGGGCCTCGCATTCTGGAGGCTACAGATGCAACTCCTTGTACGGCCATCCAGATTTGTGTTTTCCATGGTTTCCCCAAATCACTCTAGATGAATGCTGGGATGGATGTTTTAAAAGACCATGGCCGAAGTCCTTCCGTTCCTTGTCCCCAGTCCGTCACCTCGACGTCGACGAGGCGTAAAGCCATAAGCTAAAAAAAAGTTATATCTGGTATGTTCTTTGAAAATAGTCACTCTTTCAAAAATTTCAGAGATGAGTGTGCTAGAAATCGTTAGTTATGAGGAGTTAATTTAAGAGATGAATCTTTTTATAGCCCTGTGCTTACAGTTAGGGAAGATTTTATTCAGCAAGATTTAATAGAAATAGGTTTTTTTTGTCTGATGTGTTAATTTTTATTAATTGTTTATTACAGAAATTACATATGTTATATGTAAGAGTGGGTATGTTGGAATGGTTTGAAAACGAAAGGAAAAAAAATCACCCAATAGTTTCGAACCTACGACCGCACAGTTAGTAGCCGGGAACCTTCACCGCTAGACCATACAGCCGGCTATGCGGGCTTTCTCATCCAGTCGGTAAACAAACCATCCTATATGGAACTTCCTAGCATCAGAATATTGCAGAAGGAAATCGTTGTTTCAGCTGTGCAGTCGAATTTGATAGAGGAAGGAAAGTTCTTTAACGGAATAAACCGAATGCGTTAACAGTGTGTCTGCCTTGCATTCTAACTTTGTAATAAATTCTAAATATAAACCTAATGACACTGCATAAAATCTCTCTAATAAGTTTTTGTCTTATTATCGATCGCGACATCTTATTGTTAGACCAACATTCACAATATCACAAACAGTTCTATCACATTCACTGCTTAAAGATTCAGGATCGTGAACTTAATACTTGATGTTTTTTCAAATCATCTGAAAAATCATTAGATGAAAGCAATGATATCAGTGACTGATAAGGATTTGGGTCAAATAACTGTATTACATTAAAATGGGTATTCATATAGTACGTAATCATGGAAACAGTTACCACGGATTTAAATGAACAATAGAACAAAGAATAGCCCTTCGGCAATGAAAAATGGAAAAGGGAACCGTACAACAATAGCTGACGATAGGGTTATTTGCAAATGCTAGCGAGAAATCTTTTCCAACCGGCAGGGTTTATTTAGGATTTGAAAGTCTACGGACCTAGAATAAGACGTCTGCTAAAAGGCAATGAACGACTGGCAGAAAGGCTGGTAGGTTTTATCTTCATAAACTTGACAGCAAAAATACGTTATAATGCGTCTCAACAACAAAATAGTAAGAAATATACAAATCTAAAAGTTTTAACATTCAGAATACCTCAAGCTAGTGTCAGAAAACTGCAGATGGAAATCTCTCATTAAGCGTACAGTCGAGTTCGAATGAGGAAGGAAGCTCATAAACACAATGTGTAAACAGTGCCTATGCTGTCCATTCAGGCTTGATAATTTCTGCTTGGTGCAGACAAGTCCAGTCGAAATATTGAGCTAACTGAATCTGGTTATTGCCGAAGCTTCTTTCTACTTTATTTCCTATTTTTCATTTTAATTGCACCACACGTTTTAAATCATACTGTTTGGCCACGAGTAATCACGTTTCCATCATCTGCATAACTACAAACATTTGTTTTTCAACACAATATAGATAATACATAACGATCAGATCAATTAAAGAAACACACACACATGCCAACGCCCTAACTTACACTGTCTGTTTCTTTGTCTATCAGTCTGAACCCTTAAACTTCGATATAATAATCCCCTCGCATGACAAGCGGAGTGAACAAAGAGTTTCCACTATATATTACGGCGATAAAACGCCACCATCTTCCAACGAAGTAGGGAAAACACTTGTTCACTTCAGCTTGTCACCCGAGAGAATTGTATTTAGTGGCCAACGTCGGGGAATAATTCGTTCTTTAATATTTGTGATTGCGAACGACTTTAATTATTTATAACCTTAATTTAGTTTTAATTTTTGAAAAACATGGGATGGGAAAAAATAATAAAGATCTTATTGGCAGACCGAAGAAAAATTTTCTTGGCATAATCTTCTTACAGATGAAATGAAACCAGTGACGTTTAAAATGTTTACATTTTATTTGCCGATTTCTACTAAGCTTTTGTAAAAATCAGAAAAAAATCTAATTTCTCGCTGTATTTACGAAACTACTGATCAGTTAATTCATTCTGAACGACTTTCTCCTTATGTTTATAGAAGAGCTAATAGCGATTTCCGTCCGGTTTATATTTTTCGCAAAATTACTAAATGAGTAATTTTAACAAATTAAAGGCTACTCCAGACAATTTTTACGACAAAATTTATATTAATCCTTTCTTACTGAATTTCACGAATCGGAGAGTAAATATGTTGTTAAAATTCACATCAAGCTTTTCAAAATTTATATAAGATTTATAACTCATATCTTTTGTTTGATTTGTATATACCATTTGAAAAGAAATTTCTCAAAATTGGAAGCAAACTCTTTTTAAAAAACATTTTTTACTAGTTTGCTTTATGAATGTATATATATTCTGAATTGAAGTTGATACACTATAAACCAAACTAGCAACTGACCAATTTTAATTTATATTTTCTAGTAATTAAAAATTGACCAATATTCGTGTCTCCTATGATTCAACGAAAGTGTGAGCTTTCACTGCGATTACTGAAGTAGAACGTAGGTAGTTTTGAGACTTAAAATCTCTCAGCCCTGCAGCTGACCACAATCATACTTTTAAATGCCCGACTGTCACAAATATTAGTGGAATGACTACCGTTCCTTGCAATGTCTCACGCGAAACCGACAGATATGCTTATGGCACTGGAACAGGATTTTTTATTCTTCTACCTGCTGAGAAAAATTGTTACGGATATACGCATCAGATGATTTTTTTTTTTTTTTAATGAAACAAACACATGGAAAAATGGAGGAAAGGAACTGACAAGTTGCAGTAAATACATTGCTTGATTAATGTTGCCTAAATACAAGACAGTTGAGTTAAAATCTTGCAGAGGTGGGCTACGTTTCGTGAGAAGCCACGTACCGGGAGATTATTTAAATACCTACTTTCACGTTCGTAGCGACGCGTTCTAAGTTTCTATTCACAGAACTTAGTTTTGTTGCGATGAAAAACTTTTACGGAAGCAGAAGGATGTAATCAGTTTTGATATGGCCTATGTAAAATGAATTCTGTTAAACTCAGGGAAGTTATCAACCACAATGCGAAACATCATCTTGACATATCTGAAATCTTAGTACACATACAATGAAATATCACTGAAAATGAGTCCTAGAAATGTTTGAAAAGAATCATCCGCAGCAATTACGGAAGTCAAATAATAGCTTCCTATCAGTGAGAAAACTTTTTTAAACAGGTGATAATGTAGCTTTTTATCATTACTCAGCTTATAGACGTTATAATATTACTCGCAGCCAGACCCTCTGCTTTAAATGGAAAGCAAGTTCCGAGTGGTCAAATGCTCTGCGTAAAGTTACAATTTCCTCCTTCAACTATAACAGCTATTCTACAAACCAACTGCAGAGAATAACAGCGCTAAACTATAAAAATTTGGAACAGTTTGCAGTGAAGCTCTTGATCGCAGGGTCTCCTTTTCAGCTGACTCATAATTTTCAATATTCGAAATATTAAATTATTTCAGATCCTTACGTAAAATTCGTCCTCATTCATCGCTGTTGTATTTTAGTATTTTGACACTATTTTTTGGTTCAACAGCTTCAGTAATTCGATAAATTACTGGAGACCGTTACTCAGACTTAATGAAACTTGAGATCCACGTATAACCGTTTCTTCTTTGGGAAGGTATTTTGGGGTTGTTGTGTTACCGAACTTGTTGGGTGAGTGGTTAACGCTCGAGACTGGAATTCGGAAATTCGCATGTTGGATCACCGGTCCGATTGTCCTGACTTCGGTTTTCCTTGGTTTTCCGAAGTTACTCCAAGCGAATGCCGCGACGTGTTTCCCGATTTACCATGGTTGCGATAATTGGCGTTACTTTCCCCAGCGTTCTCCGTGCCCTAATGACCTTGAAATCGACTAGTAGTAAAGCCCTAACCAATTAAAAACATTGTTACGTCTTCACAGTATTGAACTCCATCCTTCTATAGCTGTGATGACAGCAAATTAGTTGATACATAGATTAGATTGGTGAACATAAATCAATAATTTTCTTTCAGTAATAAGCGTGCTACAGGAGACAGTTAAGATCACAGTAACAGATCACCATTAACTGATTTAAGCGATTTGACGGAAATTGTTAGATTTTTATGATCAAGAAGTTTATCCGTTCTGACTATAACTTTGCTCTTAACGTCACTTACTTAGTTGTATACAACAATGACAGTAGAACAATTTCTTCTGATAGGATGCCTGAATAGCATTTTGAATCAGTAACTGCTACGAAAACTAGTTTTATCGTATCGAAACTTTGGCTTGCCTTTCTATCTAAGTTAAAAGTAAGCCTTGGAAGCTGTACTTCTTTTCATGAAATCATTGAAATTTTTACCAGTTCTGTTGGCACTGACATTTTGGATGTCCACTTTCAAGTATATTTGTCAGTAATTTTGTGTATGTCACGGTCAACAAAATCCATGTTTTGGATTTCAGAGGATTAACGAAATAATTTCAGGCTAACAGTGGACTAGTTCATACTTGAATACCGTGGCCGGATTCCTTTACAATCCTTGGTAAATAATCTTTTCCGTGACATTTAAAAAATATAACATTCATTTAAAGACTGAATTGGTAAAAAATAAACCAAGAAAGCATTTGTGTAAGTTTATCGATACGTGCAGCCTCTCCATTATTTTAGCTTCTCAGTTGGTGTATGTTGTGATTTTAGTGATCCACAGTACATTAAACACAAGAAGAACGTAACAGTTCATGAAAATCACTTATGTCCGAGGCTGGAATCGAACCGTCTGCTCCAGGAACTACCCGAGCGCTAACCACCATTCTTCCGGGTCGGCACCCGCGATGCCTACAGTAGCAGCGGATGAGTCCTACCAAGACCGCAGCAGAGGGGTCAACTACTGTTATACACATATTGGCCAGCATTACGTTTCCTTGTTCCCAGTTTCCTGTGTATTCCTCGAAACTATATGTCTCATAAACAACAGTTACAAAATATAGAAACAATCGTTCATTGTCATTCATTATTGATTAGTATCAGCTTCTAAAATTTTCGCACTTGTTAAACTTCTGGTTGTATTCTGGGTTACCAGTTGACTGGTAACAATTTCACCCCTCAAATCAGTGCAGGTTCTTTACGGACTACTGTCGGAAGAGTTCACCATAGTATTAACATCAGAATGGAGTGAAAAGTTGGCCTACTATAATAACTTCAAGTAGCAAAAAGCGTATAAATCGCGAAATAAACTAATGATTTCAAACGTGTCCGCTAGCAATCGCAGCAGTTCGTTAATTACCAAATGTTTTAAATCCACGTCCTTGGATACTTACCAATAACGTTTTCGGTAAGAACATCAAACCAACGTTTCACCTGTCGTTTGAGTTTTAACAGCACCACCCACAGAATATTGCTATAGCTAAAAAGGCGTATTAGATTTTTGTTCTTTGCCTGTTTATGAAACACCACTAAAACCACAAAGGTGACAACAATTTGTGAAATTGTGCCTTCAACTACTGACCCCTCATCATGTTTTGTTTTTGTTTTGAAAAGAGTGTTCATTTCGCCTTAAGCAGCTTTCGTTATTAATGGTAGGTGAAAATTAGTTTTTTTTTTACGCTAAAATACAGAATGCGTTGACGACATCTCATGTCACCGACAACAGTCATTTAGTTATAATTTTTTCCGTATGTTTCTAAAATAATTTTAAATGTGGTAGTAAGGGAACAACATGTCTTCATAGCACACCGCAAAATTAACTAACTTCAAAAATCTGCAATTATTTGTCAACGCACTCACCTAAAACTATCTTTACATGGCAAATATTGATTTTATCATTAATAGTCAGTTATTTTAAGTGAAAGATGATCGGTATAACGTCTTCCTTTCTTTTGACGCTAGCGTTTCTTCAAAATTAACTTTTTGTTTGAAAATGTTAACTTTTAATGTTCTGTATGGACACGTAATTTCTCTTGAATGTTTTAAAAAACTAAAATGAAGTGCTTTCAATGTCTGCACAACTCTTTTATTAACGAAATACAATCCATATTTTCGTTTCTATAACGAATATGTTAAAATATAGTCACGTTTTTTTGTGAGGTGGGTGAGTCTCAATTTTGGATATTAACATGAATGTACCACCTACCGGGTATAGTACTGTCTTGGTAGATGTGTATAATGGGTTGAATAAGTCCCAGGATGAAATGTAGCGATGTGCAATTCAGGTCGTTCGGATTAATATGAGCATGGTAGTACCATGACATTTATAGAGAAAATATTCGTTGTATTGATTCCGTGCCACTATGCAAAACCGAAATTTGAATAGAGAGGTTGTAAACTGCGTCCTCCCGAATTCCAAGTCGGTACCCTACCGCTCATTCGCTTACTCACTTGGTGCATTTTAAGCAAAGTTTGCGTTCAGTGCAATCCAATTAAATAATACGTTATATCTATAAGTACCTTCCATAATATCATCCTAATTCCAATTGCATTTCATGAAAATATTAATGCGTTTAGAAAGTGATGTGTCTTTCTTTTTTTTTTTTTTAAGGCAAAAGCCGTAATATACATAATGTGACTCTATCAATGTTATAAGTCGTCAAGATTTATTATCGTAGATCAGTTTCTTCTAAGACTGCAAGAAGATAATGTTTTCCCATATACTGAAAGGCTTAAATTTAGTGGTGTCTGAAATATCAAGACACCGGCTGTTATGGTGATCTGTTCTATTATACTTCCTAGCTACTTTTACATTGAAGTCTCCAAACTGTTAGGTATTTCACACTTTTCGTATAAAACAGTATTTGTCAGCAAATTTTAAAACCAAATGGATTTAGCAACATATCTAACATTTTGGCGGGAACAGGTAATTATAATTAAATCCATTTCTTTCGACAGTTTTTTAATGCACGGACGATTTCTGTTACCGTCTGTAAGTATAGAAACGTCACAATAGCACACACTCGTTTTTGCCAGTGAATGAAATTGGGTACCCTGCTTGTTTCGAGACATCATCAACGATGAAATTGAAAGACGTTTGTTATTTTAAAACGAGGTTTGTTAAGCGCTGACAATCTATCTATATCTTTCTACTAGATGGTTTCTTTTGCTCACTCCGTCCGCCACCGCCGGCTGTGGTCACCGAGATAGCTGTTGGCTCGAGCTCCGCGAGACTGAATCGATGATGCCCTATCTGTGGCAACGCGGGCCGAGGAAATTATGAACGTATTTTAGTATTATTTACTTTCATTAAGTTTGCTTTTTCATAGAATTCAGTTTTGAAATTTTTCCATCCACTACTGTCATTATGTTCGGCCATATTTCTGAATTAAGTATTTATTTTGGATGTCAGGTGGCAGGTTACATCAGGCGATGAGGATAAGCCTATAAAGATAAATCGTTGGTGATGTTTTGTCTAGTTTTTGGATTTTCACGTTGTGCACCTCGTTCACTGTAAGTGTATTTTTTTCATTGTTATATTATTTATTTATTTATCAAACACCTATAATTGTTAGTAGTATTAGTTTTTAATCATGGTGCAGGCCGTACATATCACAAGATATGGAACTATTATAAACGAGTAACCATAGCCAAAACACGGTGACGGGCTTATATTAGTATTATATAATAAAACATAGAGACCGAGTGTGGTGGCTGAGCTATAAACGTTCTGGCAATCGCATTCGGGAGTACGTGTGTTCGAATCCCCATCTGGGCATCCAGATTTGGGTTTTCCATGGTTTCCTTCCCCAAATCACTCCAGGCGAATGCGAGGATGCTTCCTTCAAAAAGGCCATGGCTGAATTCCTTCCCGTTCCTTGTCCCCAGTCCCATCCCTCCTCTAATGACCTCCACAAAGCGTAAAGCCATAAGTAAAAAAAAAAAAAAAAAAAAAAACTCTGGGGTAGTTGTATCCGTATGTAAAATTTGTTTCAAACGTAATGTTTGCAATGTGAACTATCATGGTACACAAAACTGTAAAATTGGGATATCTTGTCAGCCTCTTAGTTAGAGCATCACGGAAAAACCAATCGACAGATTAATCGAACTATACTTAACATAGCTTATGTTACTGCTTATCGTAGAGGCTAATTTTTATTCCGTTAAGTTACATAAGTACCTGAGAAAATGTCAAAAAATTCACTTAGTTCACACAGTGTTTGGATTGTAATCAAATTAGCAAGATTACAATTTATGTAAATGTTAATAAATTTGGCTAATAATCATCTAAATTACCTATAAAGCAAAGAAAAACGTAGTGGATGTTTTTACCTTTGGGCGAAATACGTATAGTACTTTTACTCACTTATGTACAATTTTGAGCTGAGTATGTTTAAATCGGAAAAAATGATAAGAGATAAAAAGTTATTTAATTAAGATTGTGTGTCTT